>JAZGTJ010009520.1:0-19288 GCA_036877575.1 Botia almorhae
CACAAGACAAGCATTCCAACCCAAACCAGACCCGGCTCACCAGAAAACAGCACAGGGAGAAAATCCCAAAACAAAGCGCTTTTATTAATGTCATCCATCCCTCTGCTGGAGTTTTTGTGCTGTGGGAAAACACAAGTTTGATTTTGTGAAGCCTACTTGGTTCTTTCCAAGTGGCAGACACATGGGCGGCTTAAATGTTTTACCATTTGCCTTTACATGGAGCCTGACCTTTTAGAGTAAATCAGTCAAACATTGGCTGCTTAAAGACCTATAAAGAATATCAAATTTATTGGCAAATTATGAAACACATATTTTATTGAAACTTGGGAGCAAGTTTTGCAGAGGGGGGAGGGATGTGGGGTCAGAACATTTTTCCAGGGACAACGTCCTCTAAGTTTTAGTGGACATTTTAAAAGAGCTTAATAGTGACGTAAAAGTGCCCATTTTCAGTTTTGCTCTGTTTTGCGTCTCGCTGTGCTCTGTTGCCAAAAGCGACTAATGAATCAAGTCAGTTAAATAGGCCGCAGTATTCACTGCGTTTACGGTTCTATAGATGTGCGACTGGGTCACAGTCTCTACAATTCAAAACACAGAACACATGCTCTTAACACCCCCTATAGATTATTTCTGAAGCAGTTCGTGTTTATGCTATATAAACAATCAACCAGACAGCTAAGCATCTGAGAAACCTCTGAAAAGAAAGATGACACACTTCACCTTAAAATTCATCAACTGCAAACCAATGCCACGGTCTTCTGTCTTTGTCATAGCCTGTTAACGTGAGGGGTGTTTCTTATAATAAGAGTTGTTTCTTATAATGCCAGTGTTGGCTAAGCCCACCTTCAGGCTGTCATTATGCATGTATTATAAATCCTTTTAGACAAATTCGCATTTGTCTGTACAGCCGTAATTACTTTTAAACAATCGGACAAGGCAAGATTTTTCTTTCAGAGGACATAAAGAATTTTGTGTGGCTTTCACAAGAGTCTTAACACATGCCCCCAAAACAAGCCTTCAATCATAGATATTTTTGACTAAAAGCAGGCTAATGATCATCTCAACACAGCATTTATAGTTCTGTTTGAAAGCACATTTACTAAGGTAGGTAATTGTAGCTTTAAATGAGACATACTTTATACTCTTTGACAAGGTGACAGTGTTCGATGGTGGCACACAATGGCAGTTAATGACTCCTTTGTTCCAGCAAATTGTGGTAATACTCATTACAGCTATTTTAAATGTGGCCAGTCTTAGAGCTTAAATCGGGTAATACTTAACCTACTTAAATATAATAAAACGTCCCAGCTGCTGTGGTCCTGGGCAAACTTTGGGAAAGATACACAACTTTGATCTCAGAAGTCAATTTAACCTGACAAAGTGTTCATTCGAAAACTGGCAAGATGGGCAGGACTATTTACTCCATAGACATTCTTCCACCAAGAAAATAGTCCCACCTTTAAAGGATTATTTAGACCATTTTAAAGCTTTAGTTTAATGCATGTCATTGCACTCAAAACATAACACTCACATTTTTGCTACTACAATACTAAAATGTAATACAATCCAGTTCTATTAAGACACTCTGCCAACAATCAGCTTATACTGTATGGAAAAGACGTGTCAGTATGGACGGATGTGTAACTGTAAAAATACTGTTAAAAGAGTTGGCAAGGGAACATGACATCATGAATTTCTCAAAACGTCACCTTCTACCTCACATACAACATTACACTCAGACGAGCATGTGTGTGTGCACTGTTGTTGTTGTAAATTGACATTGTCTCTATATCTTCCCCCTTAAACACGCCAGATGCCAACAGAAGCACCACGATGCCACAGGCGTTCACAAACACACACTCTCACGGCGAGAGCGGGTAGGTGGGAGAGGATGAGATCCTCCCGCGGGGCAAGTCTGAGGGAGAGAGGGTGGGAGACAAGGTTGATGGTGGAAAAGACTGAATATGACTGTGTAATATTCGCCGTGGGCCTCAGAGGCAGAATCCTTATAACTGCCTGTAAAAGATGCAAATTTGGTGAAATTATCAGCTGTAGAGCCGCGGGCTGTTTTCCAGCGGCCCTCTCCTGGCCCCCCGGCCCCCGCGCTGGAGGAAGTATTAGAGCAAGGAGCAGAAAGAGGCAAAGTTCAGTTAGCTTGGGGCAAGCCCCTAACCAAACCCCTCCAATTGGGGACATATGAAGACTCCTTTTGCTTGAAAGAACTCGTACGTCCCACAACTGCTGAAACCAAATACAAGCAAATAGGAATGAGAGACAGAATGAGATACAAAAGAGTCCAGGGAGGAGAAAGCTGATTGGATAAGCTATATATATATATATATATATATATATATATATCTTATCCAATCAAAATTACAAGTAAAGAAAAGTAAAATTCAGAGTGAAAAAAAGAGTAAGGCTTATAACACTTGTTGTACTGTTTTATATAGTATATTTTAATATAATATACTTAGTTACTGTGACATAAAAGTACTCTTACTGTGATATAAGAGCGTGGTCATACTGCCCCCCCCCATAAACATGCCTAACAAGGGCTCAGAATGGACCATTATTTGGGTAAAGGTATATGTTACATACTCAGTCGTGAAACACAAAGCCTCTTTTTGCTGAAAGCTTCAACTAGGAAATGAAAGTCCCCATCCAGGGTTATAAACATGAGCTAATCTTTTCCTAAAAGGGAGGAAGAAGGAAGTTTTGGGATTGGAGATGAAGTCCATTATGTGAAAAACCAGTCGCTTAAGATGATTGGCTGAACTGAGGGTGGACCTGCTTCACTAAAAGATGCTTGATGTTCATTGCAGCCCCACTTCTCTAAGCTGAGTCTCAGTGTCTCAGTGGGGTAACGGCACCTGATCCATGGAAAACACATTACATTATCAACAGCTAGGGGGCGCAATCAAACGATAAGAATTTAAAATTATAGCGTTCCAAAACAAAGGCTTTTTATTCTGATCAGTCTGTATGTGAAAATTAAGTTTCAATGTCAACATTTTTCGAGGCAAACACAATATCAGGCATAAGGAAATAGAACATGCAAACAGTAGTTTTAGATAACTATTTTTATTAGTATTTTTCAATATATATTGAAAAATAAAATTGTATAGTTAATGTTTGGTAACTTACCCACCATCCCTGAGGATTTTTTTTCCTTTTAATTTTCCTTTGTTGTGATTCATGAAATTCTGCATTAGGTTTTGGTTAAACTTTAATGCTTTGTTGAAAAAGTCTGCAAAATGTTTGAATGACCTAGCTGAAAAACGTTGCATACTTTGCCCTATAAAACACATAACACTATTTTTAAGCTGATATTTTAACAGCACCACAGTACACTTTTTGAGAAAATCAACCTACAAAAATGTACAAAGATGAAGGTGAAGCGCAGAACACAGAGCGACTATTTCCAGAACAAACTGTTGCATAAAGAAAAGGCCACGACACCAAACGCATCTAAGCCACATTTAGCCGGAGGTGGATTGTGTTGGTGGCCGTCCTGCATGTGCTACAGGGACTTAAACGTTTCACCTTTAACTAATTGTGTTTTTTAAGCTCCGGTTCCTGTAATTCTGTGGGACGAGGGGATCCTGGGAGAAAACATATGGTGTGGGACTCCTAAAGCTCTTAGCTGAGGCCCATCATACAGACGTCTTCGTAAGCGACTAATGTCACGAGCGGGCGGCGCACAAGCTCTCCTCTCAGCCATTAAAGCAGAGGAGAGGACACAGGCAGAGAAATATCCAAGGCTGTGCCATTTTAGGTGTAAAGAAGTTATGGGTTCAAATAATGCCAGAGTCTGGCTCCCCCGGTAAGCTGTGTGTGATCTGCTGGGACCGAGTGATCTGAGATTGCTTTTCCCACCAATCTCTTCCAAATGTCAGAGTTTTTACTTCCTTCTACAGGATGAGGAATGAGAAGGCATAGAGCAATATACAAAAGCCCGCACATAGGTGAGGATGCACAGCAAAAAATGCCCAGGACCTGAGTGAAAGCACCCTCAGGAGAAAACACTGGTTGGGCCGCAATGACACCCTGGGGTCTTGCATATGCTCACTCGCATGCAGTAAGAAAAAACAAGAATGCAAGACTACAAGAGTGCATTAGAAATGCTTTAGTAATGTTTTCTTTTTTCTTTTTTTGCATTTTCTAAATTTCCTATCTGAATTTTAACATAAAATAATAAGCTAAGCAGAGCTTAGAATACTACAAAACACTGGTAGCATAAAGACTAATCAAATATTAAAAATTGGTTAAAGACTAAGTGTATGGTTTAAATTTTAAATTTTTAAGTTTTGATAGAATAATAGATCTTTAATAGAAGAATCAACCTAATAACCTGCTTACAGATGTCTCTGCATCTTGAAAAATAAATAAAACGCAAATTAAAATCCCACAAATGACCTTTAAAATCAGCAAAACTCAGGAGTCTTGTGCTGAGTTCCATTCTGTTCCATCAGTTGTTGTTTTTGGAACACATCTTTGTGTATGACCATAATTCATTTGGAGTGTTAAGCATCACTGCTGTTTAGAGTCCCTGCATATAAAGAGACAGATGAAAGTATTTTAACATGGAAATATGATTTGACTGTTTGTTTAATGTGATGTCATGCAGAAGTAGTTGCATTTAATGTAGAATTGTTCAACAGTCTAAGATCTAAGAATCTAAGAACGGGGACAGAGAAAGAGGGAGAGAGAGAGAGAGAGAGAGAGAGAGGGAGAGAAACAGGATAGAGGAAAGCTTGTAACTGTGGTGGAGTAATCCAGTGTGTATACCACAGGGAGGAGCTGTGGATCTGCCTCCATCAAATACACAGAATGAAGTCTCTCTCTTTCTCTCTCTCTGAATGGAGTGACTCCTGGCTCTTTGCCTCTGTATAAGAAGTCTGAGTGTTTTTAAACGGCTTTCTAAAGCCTGAAAAATATCAAGTCTTTTCTTTAGTGCGGACCAGAGAGACCGACAAAACACAATAATCCATTAACTAATCATATTCATACACAGTTATTTTAGTAAAGATGTTTTAAACATTTTAAATAATTATTAAATAAGGAAATATGGTGGCCCAACAATGTTTTTGGACACTTAAGCCAAACATTAAGTGTATGAATGTGCAATTGCATTAGGTATCAAAATATCAGAATATCAAACCAAGTGGCATCTGCAAATAAATAATTCCAAAATAAATAATTTTCAGCACTTTCAGCACTTTTCAGCACTTTTACAGTTGGTTCACATTGATGTTCTAGCAATGTAACCACAGGCCTGGCTCATCACATTAACATGAATACAGAAACATTGACATGTTCCATCTATTATCACACACATATTAAATCACAAACTTCTCTTTGCAAAATGTATCCTGTACTGTAAATGTTGATGCAACATCATAATTGTATTGTTTTATGTAACTGAATGTCAAAGACTTGTTGCATCTCTAAATCATTAAAAATACTTCACTGTGTACTGATCACAAGATCAACAAGTCAAATATTTTTGAATGAAACGTTAACATCCTGCTTCAACGAAACGTTTCATTCACTTGCAGTGCATTTATTTTTCTTAGCTTTTAAACATGTCATCATAATAAACTCGCTCAATCCCTTCCTGTTTTTTTAACCCCTGAAAGTATGCGAGCATGTTTTGAGATGCATAAAGCAGTCAGACGGCACGCGGGGAGCTCTGGAAAGATCTCTCCGGCCACATGTTTCAGTATTCAGCGTCCCCCGATGAGAGAACTCCATCAGTAAGATGCCATTCCCTCAGAGTCTCTGTTCTCCTTTGAGACATGTCAAACTCACTGTTCGAAGCTCTAAATGCCTATTACTAACTGCAAGGTGGTTCCTATTTGTGGTCATATTCTGTTATTTTGGGGCCTTTTGTAGCACATGTGGTTTAAGGGAAACTCTCTGACATGCAGCACGAAGCAATGTGTTGATTTGTTGTGTAACAGAATGTGGTGCAATAAATTACCTATAGTAAATTTCTTATATTATTTCTCAGACATTGCTCTTTCATTGCTCGGGAGATTTGTCTCATTTAAGTATCCACTTTGTCCTAGATGCTTCTTCTACAATTCCTTACAAGAAAAAAAATAAACACACAAGACAATTGTTGATATACAGTAAAAGTACAGAACTAGACAATTACTGTGGAGAGCAGAGCTTATAACAAAAAAGTTAAGATTTCTGACTGCAAACTTTGGCATCTCTGCAAATCTGACCACAGTTTGAGAAATTACGATAAAAATATTAGATAAATGTGAGAGAAGCAGAATTCTCACTTTGCTCTCCGTTTAACTGTGTTTAGGCTGTCTAGGAGAAATAAGATATTAAAAAAACCTCATATCTGAGTTCTCTTTCCTACAGTAGGGCATGCCTCAGAGTTAGGGAATTCAGGAGTTAGGGAGTTTAAAAATGAGCACATTAGCTAAATCTATTAATAAGATATTATAAATTTATATAATTGTACCTTATTTATTTATATAATTTAAATGTTTTAAAATCGATTGACTCTTTTTGGGTCAGTCCTGTTCTGTTGATCTGCATTCAGAGTTGCTGCATTATTTCCTTTGATTAATAGGGGTCTTTGGATGCAGCGCCCTGACCTCAGATCAGTAAATGTGCCCCGAACACCAGCCAACAGTGTCGGTTCATCTGCGAGTGTTGTGAAGATGGCATATTTACTGCCCCGCCAGTGGGGTCAAGCCTCGAGCCTGTTAAACATAGTGGAGGATGTAAAAAGCAATTATTTGTCAGTGTGTGACCTTTAAATCCGCCATTGCAGCTCCTCTCTGCTCTTCATTATCATAGGTGATGATCTTCTGCTTGTTCTGTGAGTACAACACACTCAGCATCACGTCACCTACAGCAGAAAGCATCTACTGGGCAACAAGGATGTATACAGTGGTCATTTCCGCTACTCAAGTCCTCTTTATCTTTAATTGTGATTTTATATACATTCAGCGACCCCAAAAATATTTTTAAACTTAGGCTACAAAATATTCTATAGGGGCTTTTGCTTTATGTAACAGAATATCAAACCCAGTGGAATTGAAATATAAAAAACATACTTCTTAAGTAAAACATTTAGCAAAACGAAGAACAATCGAAATGTTTAATTAAGATAAAATTGTCTGAATGTTTTCTGCTTGTCAGATGTTGTGGAACATGTCCATCTTACTCTTATTACTTTAAAGACATCTGGGTGACCTGACTGCGAATTCATACATATACATAAATCACCTTGGGACATTTAGAAGTTTATTCTAAGAAAAGCAGTATTTACTTTAAAATGCCACTTGTTTGTAATTGGTCTTCTGTGCAATACAACTGTCCACATACTATTTTGGGGCCACTGTACAGTATGTGTTGCAAGGTGTCTCACTGTTTTTTTTAGCATCAGGTGAAACAAACATCACATGCAGTTTTATTCAAAACGCTCATGACTTTTGCTTTTCAGTTTTACCCTATTCAATTGTTCTGTCTAATTGTTTTTAATTTCAGTGTACATCCAAAGAAAGTTATGAGTACTGTTGCTGTCCTCTTGTAAAGTGGCTTTTAGTTGTTTTTGCTGCAGGACAGAATGCTACAGTAACATTAACAAAAATGTTTTGAAGCTGAAAGAAACTGAGTCATGAAATGATGTTCTCATGAACAATCTGTGCTGTCACTTCCGAAACTCTGTTAATTGTACCCGTCCCTTCTGGAAACCCATGAAACAAAACTTACGGAGAAACAAGAAAATTATGATGGATTTTTGATGTGGGTCGGGGGCTTTTGAGATTAAGAGAGGATAGCGAAGGATGTCAAGTTCTCCCGTCATCCTAATAAAAACACAGCAAATAAGATGTCGTCCTGTTTGTATTCATTATCAGTTCTTACATGCGCACAGTCTTGCATTAAACATTAGACAGCCTCTGATGTCTGCTTAACAGTTTAATCCCCCCCCACCCACCCCAGCATTCAGCTTGTCATAATAAAACCAGCCAAGCACACAAAGTCAAATACAAGCGCCGAGAGGGAGGGTGAGCATTCGTTCGGTCGGTCTTTCGTGTAAGTCGAAGCGGAAGCGTCGCATCTCCCCTCTTCACCTCGCACTCATGCAGGGCCGATCTCGCCGTGCGCCTCAAGTGTGACACTTCAATTCAATCTTCCCAGCGTGCTGAGCCCGGCCTATCAGCTGGCTGCAGGACGAGTGTGGCATGCATGCCGTGGGACGATAGCAAGCCCTTCAAAAGACCCCCTCCTCTGGAGCCCCTACAATGGAGCCCACTTCTGTCAACAAAGCACAGAACGGGCGAACCCACATATCTACTCTATGGAAAAGATTAACTGTAGCAAATCCCTTTAGCCCCCCTGAACACCCCCATCCTCAACAACCAAACCCTTCATCCCTTTCTGTTTTCCTTTTTTGTATAAATATAAGTAATTTACCGGATGTTGATCTCTGGCACTGAACTGGAAGGAGAGATTAGCTCTGTTAAAAATGAGGAATGTGTTTTTAAAGCTGAGTGATGTAACACAGAGGAAAGTACAGTAAAATCAGAAGTGAGGTCTCTTTATTATCGCAAATGCTTCTCTGATACAGCAATGAGATTAAACTGAGGCTTGAGAATCAGATCCTGAGAAAAAGCCTCACACGTGTCTCCTCTATAATTGTGAGGCATGTCTCACAATGTCTACTGGTCTTATCAAATTCTTTTAAGACCAAGTTATCGAGCTATATGATAACTAGATTAATTTTCTAACTAAAATATTCAGTGATTACTCTAGTCGTCCACTGAGCTATTTATTTCTCATAAGCAATTTTACGAGAAACATCTTAGACAACGGTGAGTGTTAAATGTAACACAAACGAGATTTTCATCAAGTCTTCTGCGCTATAAAAGAGAAGCCTCAATACCAGCAATTTCACTCCAGGAAGTGTAAAAAGTTGGACAAAAGCGAAGCACGTGATGCTTTCGGAAAACCACTTCACAATGGCAGTGATCCATTGCAAATACAGTTTAATATAGAGAAAGCACATCCAACGGCCTTTGGGCCGTGTGGGCTGAAACCACACGGCCATTTCTCCATTAAATCCAGAGAGAAAGAAAGAGAGCGAGCGAGCGAGCGAGCGAGCGAGCAAGATCGAGAGAGAGAGGGAGAGAGAGAGAGAGAAATTTAGAGTGACTTGCATGTCACCAGTGCACACTGGAAAAGCTCTACAAACAGTTCAATAGCACTGCCACTGTCCAAACAGCCCGCTCCACTCATTAATTTTAAAAAGTTGTGTGAATCTGCCTTGAACAGTAAATATTTAAGCAGCACTGCGCATCGGCTGGCCCTTGTAAGCTCAACTTTAAACACACACGCGCGCACGCTCAGACCCGCACGCATGGAGAGCAGCTGAAAACTAATTACCAGAGGCAGAGCCACTTGTCGGCCGCCACAAGAAATAGAAGGTCAAAAGAGGAGGTTCGGCTCTGACAAACAGTCACTCCACTGAATGATACAAATTAGCCATAGGGCAGCTTTCCCTCGCTCTGCCATTATGCGCAGGAAAGGAGAGGAGAGGACGGGCGTGATCCATACACCAGTGCATGTGGTATGATCGTTAAGACGCTCGGAGAGAGAGTGTTATGAATACAAGAGTCGCTGGAATGAGGCGGACTTTCTTTCAGGAGACTTAATGATGTGTTTCTCTAAGCCCTTTAAGCATATACTGCGCGCTGCTGCGTTCTGAATATTCCAGCAGCTCCTCGAAACTTTGTTTCATTATTGACCTCTGGCCTGGAGGAGGATCTGGCACAGCAGATGCACAGCCATGCAGAGAAAGTGCTGTAATGTCGCATAGAAGAGATGCACAAAATTACTTTTTTTAATTGACTAGTTGATGGGTTGCCTGAGCAACTTTTTGACAACTCAGTTGTAAAGAAGTTTACATGGTTAAGCTGGTTGAGGATTTAGGTTTACTAAACCCAAATTTACTAAACATGGTGTGTTTCTTAAGGGGCGTTCATATAAAATGCGTAATTCGCTCCAAAACAGAATGGAAATAGACGGAATAAATCACAATCCGATGGTCCCCAGGTGCGTTTTGAAAAATTTATTAATTTGAAAGGCCATCTTATGTATGTATTGGTGTGGAGGTCCCGTTTTAAAATAGGCGAATTTAAAGATTCAACTTTTCAGAAAGGGCTGTACTGTCAAAATTGCTGAATATAAAATGTGACAGTTTGTCCAATGAAATGTTCTGTTTGTGAGTGGGGTATCACATACCGGTTGAAGGATTTCTGGGTTTGAATGGACGATTTAGCAGCCGTGCCTCTTGGACTTCAAGTGACAGGAAATATTTTACCTCCTCTCATGGCAGCGTCCTGAAACGTATCAATTTGAGGGAACAGAAAGAGAGGGAAGGGTAATTTTGGGCCAATGAGAACTGGTCTGCGGACGGAGGGATTGATAGTTCAGAGAAAAGTGCTACTGGGAGAGAGAGTCTCTGATGATCAGTACAGACTGATGGATGACCAATGGGGTGTGATTTGCAGGGATGACTTCATAAAGGAGATGAGTGAACATCAGTGCGAGTTTAAAAATGACTTAAGTCTGAGGGAAAGTCACATTGTAAACTTCACTTTTTAAAGTAACACCTGAAGTGTTGCTAAATACATCATAAAATGGTTGAGCCCGTGGCTTAGTGGTTAACACACATTCTGATGTGCCCATATGGGCAAGATAAGTTTGAATTTAGTAAATTTTCCAGTTCTAACCACAACTTCCTGTTTAGCCTTTATATATATATGTGTGTGTGTGTGTGTGAACAGGGGTTCAAACAAAAAATTATATAAACTATCTCTGAATATATAGTTATATAATATATACGAGCAAAGAAAGAACTCTGAAATATTATTAATTTACCATGGTAAGCATAGTTTCAATCAAGATATGTCAGCACATTTAATTTAGTAGGAGAATTGTGGTATAACTGTATAACAGATTATGCAGAATGGTGAAATTTTGTAAGGTACTGTAGATAATAAATTAAATGTTGCTGTGAGTAAATGTATATAGTCTAAACATGTGATTGTGAGTGGGCTGTAATATCAGCACATCTTCACAGTTTGGGTAATGTCTGACCTGGTGCACACAGTCATGAAGTAATGGCCTGATCATACAGACCACCTGGAGTTCATTTTCAACTATAGGAATATCCCACACACACAAATCCATGCATGAATACCAGCGCAGAGATCCCTCAGCCAGCTGCAGACACTTTTTGATTTAGAAAACATGTTTCTGGTTAGCCTGGGCTCTGCGGTCACTCACAGGAGTGAAATTCCTCGAGAAAAATCCCAAACTCACATCCTCACCATTAACCAAATTCAATTTGTCATTTGAGTAATTATCCATGATGGTTAAGCACCTCTATGATCATTCCTGATGAGGGAGGGGGAAAAAAAAGACAATGACAGGTTGTGTTTTGAAAAGAATTCCAGCTTACACACATACATATGAGCTTATAGCAGTGCAGTTTTAATTCACCTTGTAATGTTCACTTATTTACAAAATTTTAATAGTTAACGTTTACATTTTTTTATTAACACCGAATGAGTTTTTTGTTAGTCCAAACAAATTATCAGCCTAGAAAAAGATAAAAACATCTTGTTTATTTATGACGCTGGGAATGGAAGGCGAAATGCATTGCATTGTGGGAAAAATGTTTGATGCAGTAAAGCTTGAATACTGCTCATTTTGGAATCTGAAGAAGGTCATCAGAAAATATATATATATTGTGCACTGTTCATATTATACACTGCAGCTGTAGTGAAAATAGTATGCAAGTATGTTATTGAGAACAGAGCCATAAAGAAAAGAAAACAAATGTGCAGGAAAAAGTACAACACATCTGAAATCGTTCATCAGCTAGTTTCAGTAATGTGGTAAGTGGGGAGGACAAACACAAAACACACACACACGCACACACAGTGTTTGTGCCAGTATGGTCGACTATGTAAAGCTGTCCTGGGACTGGTGAGAGAGACAGAGAAAGCCTCGCTAGTTCTTGGCAGAGAGGCTGAACATCTGCATTTGGGCGTCGCAGGGGGAAAACCACGTTCTTTAGAGAACCGGCCTCACGAGCTCAGATAGAATACATTTGGAGGTCAGTGTGTGTGGAACAGGAATTATCAAAGAGAAAAAAGTCAAATGAAAGGAAATAAAGTGTCCAAACATGCAAAACAGACTACAGAGTCATGACCCGAGCACTTGTACAGCACAAAGCCAGAGTCACGTTACAAAACGCCTGAAAATGTCACGGCAACCATTCTGATATATGCTACACAGACCTCAGCAGCTCAGAGAATACACCATATGATGTTTACATACATCTTTTATCGGTTCAGTATCAACATTTCAAAATATTTGAACACACGTGCGTAAGGTTTGATATGCAAAGGGCCGTCAAAACCCATGTTTTCTTTGCCTGGACTGAACTAGTCAAACATGACCATGTGCTTACTAAATCTGCACTAACTTTCCTAATCATTACCTTTGTCTTGTGAACAGATAATCACGCATGCCTGCCATCTTTCAGCTTGTATTACGGCAAAAACGTTAATTACGAATGATTAAATATCTGACTCCCACTTGGAAACGGAGGAATATCTCTGGCTCAGTGTCAAACACCAGCGTGCAGTGTATCACAAAAAAACCTTCTCTAAACTTCTTATGTTTCTGAGTATGAAACTGTTCCAAACAGAGCACAACAGAGGAGTTTTCTGAATGCATAAACTTCAGTTGTCAACAGCCCTGGGACGAGAATAAAGCAGAAATCAATCAATAAATCAATAAAAATAACTTGTCTTTCTAGGGCACATCATTTCTGGGTCTGGAGAATGAGATTATGACCATGCCTGTTTTTGCTAATTATGTAAGGGAATACTGGGATCCTTGAGCTGTCCATCAGAGCGCTACCCCAGGTGATCCAGAAATGAATGTTTATCTTGGACTTTCAAAAGGAAATGACATCATGTGGGGCATCCAGAAAACAGGAAGGAAAGATGGAGCTGGCAGTAGAATGTGGGGAAGGAACCTGAAAAGAGAGGAAGAAAGAGAGAGAAAAAATAGTTCATTAATAATATTATATTGTAATAGTATTATCGTTTTAATAGTATTAATACATTTTCAATGAAATAATCAAAAACGGTAATCTGATTTTTAATATTAAAATATTAATATTTCTAACATTTAAATATGGTATATAAATATAAATAAGTATGAATCAAAAATTGGAGATTTCTAAAAAAATCAGATGTTTTCTATAAAATGCAACCCAAAAGCGATGTTTATAAAATGTCCATAACTGTAAATAATAGATGCAGATGGTTTTATAACCAGAGAAGATGGGATTATCGCTTCATGTAAAACTTATTGTTTATGTGGCCTCTAGAAATAAACTCGAAGGAGGAAAGTATGCCCCTAGAGGAGTTACTGTATATACAGTATGGATAATGTTTAAAGAAAACAACATCAAAAACTACATAAAACATAAATCCAAGGCTTTGTAACATTCTACAGCACTACAGCTTTAACCAGATGGACTGGGACATTATAAGTCCTGCAGAGTTTAAGAAGTTTTATCCTGCTGAGTTTGTCATTGATAATGCTAATCAGTCTTAACTCTGCTGAATGACACTTTGATAAACACTGAGCTCACTCATATTTAGGCTGTAAAAGCCCTAACTTTAGTTCTAAAGTCCCTACATATGCACTTTAGAAATATACATCTTATACGAATACAACATTGAGGTAAATGTTTTGAATAGAAAGATAATTTTATTGTATTTGAAATAAATGTGATTATGTAATGTTTAATGCCATTGAATTTTACATTACTTAATGGGTTTACATAATAGAGCAATATAACTGTTGCTGACATTATTCTGATTTATACGTATTATATAAAAATACAAGGGCTGAAGTCACCTGCAGTAGACCCTACACAAAGACAATTACAGTGATATTCATGCATAGATTTGTATGTTATATTTACATACGCCAAATGTTTATGTTTTACATGCAGCCCATATGTTGACAGAGTATGTATCAGTGTCTGTGCAAGTCTAAACGATTGCTGTACAAATACCTACAAATACTAAAGTGATTACAAAGAAAGAAAGAAACAGAGAAAGAAAGAGAGAAAGAATTATGTGCACACACAAACAAAACAAGTAGTAGTGTCAGACACAGGTGATGATTTGTGCACTTATAACCAGTAAGAGCCCGAGGACTGTATTTCCAGTCATTGGACTTTGGTTTTACACTTCTGTGAGATCCACTCCGATAATACAGACCTATTTCACTCCACACAATCACATGCCTGTCACTCAAAGCATTTTAAGAGTTTTATTAGCCTCTCATATGTGGCTAATTTACGATCCACTAGCAAAGACTGACTTGAACTAAAAAATGAAATAATGTTTTATTATTTTGAGTCAAAATTCACCTTGTCTTATTTTCAAAGTATCGAGGGAGGAAATATATCAGTTTACAATGAGCTAGAGGCCATTATTTATTCACTAGACAAAGCAGATATGTATTTGTACAAGTATACGTGGAAAATGGCTTTAGGGCTACATTATTTTTCTTTAAAGTAAAAGAAAATGACATTGGTTAGAAAGGAAATTTAAATTTACTGATAATACCAGGTTTAAGTTTAGTAGAATGTTACTAAAAGTTATATTTAGCTGGCAAAATATAAAAGGCAAGGTAATTCTGTTATAAAATTCTGCAAGTTACCATGTTCGACATACCTTAAGACATGATGTATAAAATATTACTACATGACTTAACCTAAAAATAATTAAAAATAATTTCAACTTAAAGCTGCAATGTGCAACTTTTGTCTCTCTACCACCATCTCTGTTTGCAACATAAAATTGCAGAGTAATTTATGGCAGAAAGTTATTTTCTTAACTTGGATGACAAGTTTAAATTCTAAACTGCTGTAGGAGCAAGCTACAGACGCTGCACCATCTACAGTAACCAGATATGTCATATAGTAGCTGGATCTTCTTTCTGTTTACAGACGGACATTTCCTGCAAAAACCAACCCAACCTTTCAAATTATATATCCTAAGTACAAGCGTATCATTGTAAATCAGGGTAAGTTTAGGAAATCAACACTGATCTGTCATGTACTTGCTCAATAACTAACAAAACATTTTTTTTGTTAACTTTTGACCAAAAAGTTATGTATTGCAGCTTTAAATCAATATCTTATGTCAATTTCTTTCTTTATTTGTTAATTTGTTAAGTGGCTGTATAATAAGCAAGATATTGTACAGTCTGCCCTGCCATTATCGAAAAAATAACATCCAGCAGGGTGAATAGATGGTTCTGAAGCATTTTATTTTTCTATTTTCTTCTGACTGTTTATTATGCTTCATTATAAGAATATTATGTATAATACTGAAAGGTATACGGCACAATCAAGTTATCCCTGTATTGTCCAAAAAACTATGGTATTACTGTCGTGCCTGTAGTGCTATATTTTGTGGTAATACCATGGTAGATTTTTATAAGGGTTATTATAAGTTTCTCTCTCTCTCTTTTCATATTTAATGCATCCCCCGATTCTCTCTCGCCATCTGCCCTCCCCCCTCTAACATTGTGGAATTTTTATGAGACAGGACAAAAATGGGCATTTCCCCTATTACCATCTCACAGTGGAAATCAAATATGCAAGGGAAGTAGTGTATACACTAATTAGTGCGGAATTCATAATTACTGTGCTCATTGATGGAGATACATTTGAATACGTTCAGGCCCTGTGGGACCCACGCAGGCTGTCCAGAATAGGCAGAGAGAGAGTGAAAAAAACTGCCCTCAGACCCTTTTTCTTCTTGAAATTAGGGATCTATGGCATGCCGTAGTGCCGTGCGACGAAAGATCCAAAGTGCCCGCAATTTCTTTAAATATAATTAATCAAGTGGAGCGTGTAACCTAATGAATGTATTTGATAACAGGGTCTATTCAAATATGAGCTTTATCTGGCTGCTGTTGCGTTTGCTAAATGCGAGTACAACGACAGAACCTGCAGGAAATGCGACGGAGGGATGCTTCCTGCTTGCATCTCCTTGCGTGTCAGCCATGTACATGCTCATCAAAGAAAGGAGTGGAGACATGTGACAGCGAAGACACTCACTTTAATTGCTGTAGATTAATAACAATTAGAGATGTTGGGTAGAGCAGAGAGAGAGAGAGAGAATGAGAGGAGAGGCAGAACAGCCCTGGGACAAACACACACACACATCAACACACACCCAGAAACACTAACATGCACAAATACACTCAGAAACAAACACACAAACAGAAACATTAACACAAACACACACAGAAAAACTAATGCTAATAGTACAGTGATGGTACCAGATGGTATTAGATGACCCTGATGCTGATATATCCCCTGACTGATTGATCACTATATAATAACAACAAGAACCAAAGTAATTTAAAAAAATACTGCAGTATTACTGTACCATGGTACTATGTTAATAATTTATTGTGAATCCTTGTTAAAATTTCAAATATATCATTATATATGTCATTAATAAATGCTGGTATACAGACAGTTATTTGTCCCCAGTATGAAGCTCTGTACTGCGTTAAAGTCCAGTTGGGGGTAAACTGTCCTGGCAGCTTCTGCTGGTCCAGAGCCCAGAATCTGAAACCATGATGCCCATAGCCAAGCAGTGCCCAGCGGGTAACTGGAGACTTCAGCCTGGAACTCTGGGCTGACTGACTGCAACTATTAAGACTATCCACTTTAAAAACTTACAGCACATTTTATATCTAATATCAATATATCTAAATGCATTATATCTATTTAGCCATAGGTCATAGTTTGATAGGTAATACAGAATCTTTGTACCTTTTTTCTTTTGCATTGTCTACATCACCCTTATATAATATCCTAAAGACATTCTAAAATTCGAAAACCATTGTAATTAGGAGAAACAAAAACTAATTTTGTAAATGCATTTTGAGAAACCTCAAACAAATCTGTGAGTACTGGCCCACAAAACATGGTTTAAAGCAAACAAAACAACTAGTAAATCAGATACCATCACCTTGTTTATAATGCTCAAACTGAAACAAACAATACACACAAAATTAGACATGTTTAACAAAACTGACCTCATTTCATCTCACGGTGCAGTGATTTACCAGATTAAACTGGTTAAACAGGATTGTGGGTGGTTAGAAAATAAGATACAGGTTTTGCAATGAAATACAGCACACAGGAAATGACACATGCACATGTAGCGATGCAGATGTTGGTGTCAGAGTGCCATGAACTGTGCTGAAATCTCTGATTAAAGCCCCTTAAACTAGTTATTGTTTCATATTACTCAAACTGTCTCTTCTGCCACCTGTCTAGAGGACGATGAGCTGTCTGACGTGACAATGCGTCTCATCACCTCGTCCTCCCGCTGATGGTGTGACCGTAGCGTAAACGCGCCAGCGTTCAATGCTAACCTCGCCTCTGCATTAATGACGCGACTGGGGAAGTTTCTGTAATGAGGCCTCACGCAGGATCCCCTGCAGTTGGGATTGCACTCGTAGCCATATGCGAGGCCATTGTTGCATGCATTAACATACGGCAGGTCAAGTTAACATATGCAGACTAAGAAATGACTAATGACTTATCACATGCATATTATTTTTGGACTTTCCTAAGAGCGTGCAACCTTTCTGAAGAGCAAGTGAGAAAGTGTGAAAAAAGAGAGAGAGGAATTGTATGTCTTTACTGGTCCTCTTGAAGATAGACAGAAGGAGGTAAAATGTGAAATTACATGTGTGGAGAACAGAAGAAAGCGAAGGAGGAGATGAGTGGAGAACCAATTTGGATGCCGACTGATGCCTTTTACTCCTGCACACAAACAGCCGACATGAGAAACCAAACGTGTTTGTGTTAACTTAGCTGTACTTTGGAGATTAGGCCTAGAAAATAGTTCTGACAAAACCTTTGATATTGCTTGTAGCAAAGTTGTAGTCTTGTGTACAAAGAAAGAAATACATGGTATATGCAAATTTGAATAGGTAGAAAGCTGCATTAGACATGTATTAGACATGTTTGATCATGTATTTGTATGTGATGGAATGTTCTTGTGTGTGTATATGCAGTATGTGTGTCCACACATGAGAACAGCATTAGCTGTACTGAGTGCATTAGATTGTATTGCATGAGAGGTCAAATGAAAGACTGTACTGGGCAAATAGGTGTATTGAATGTTTGTTGTGTATTGTATGGGGTGTATTGGCTATACTGGGTAAACTGGTGTTTTGGGAGCATGGGATGTGTTTTTAGGGTTGTATTGGCTGTATAGGGTATATAGGGTGTATTTGCAGTACTGAGTGTATTGGCAGCAAGAAGAGTCTGTTATTTGGCAGTGTGTTAAAAACACCCTGTTGTGTGTGTGTGTGCGAGTGTGTCAGAGCTTGAATTTTTGTGATGGAGGAAGCAGGTATTAGCTCAGAGACCTCGGTGGTCCCTGCTAGCCATTAGTTTCCTCTACAGCTGCAGTACGATTCACACTGTGAATCTGCCACATCGCCTCATTCATCAGCTACCCCATCCGCACCAGCACACACACATTCCAATAACACACAACTCACGGCTCACTAGAACTTCAGCACCACAACTGCAAACCATTCAAACACAGCTATCAGCCAGGAGAGAGAAAGAGAGGCTGATGAAAGGTTTTGTTTATTACTTATGAACCGCACGCTAGCAGGTCTTTCATGCTCCGACTGTAGTGTCTCCAGTCAGTGTGTCTGTATGCAACTTCCTGCCGCCCGCCTGTTTTACAGGAAGTGTTTAATGTTGGCATGAGAGTTGTGGAATGGCCTCTGGAAACAGAAAAGATGGGGTCAGGCCAGAGAGGTCAACTGTCAAGACCTGCTGTTTTAAAAGCAAAGCCCCAAACCTCTGAGTTCACAATCCTTAGCTTTCTCTCTCTCTCTGTTGTTCTAATGGTACAGTATTTGTTAAAGCACATTTGTATTGACAATGCAATAGGGCTGATTCTCTCTTTCCCAGATGTATTCACTTGTTCTAAAACTCACTGATTCACTTTTGCCTTTGCCATTATCGAACATGCCACCATCTGACTTTAAAAAGGCAAAAGGGTCATATAATGAGGAATCAAATCGCTCTATACCTTATGAAATAAAATAGTACTGTGAAAATATACTGTAATCTAGGGCGTAGTTGAAGGAGGGGGGGAGGTAACCC
>JAZGTJ010009521.1:0-19288 GCA_036877575.1 Botia almorhae
GCTTTCTCACCATGACTCAAGATTCACCTGCCCTCACCTTTAGTACTGACCAGGCAAATAAGATTATTACCTCATGAGGTAGAGAGAGAGAGAGAGAGAGAGAGAGAGGCAGGGAGGGTTGAATGTGGGGCTTGTGTGAGGTGGGTTGTACTTTCGTGCGAGCAGTCACGCTACTTTTTCCTGTAACTTGAGGACCGGCAAACATTGTCCCGCGGTGGACACCCGCGCCTGGACTTTAAACGCGGTACAACCGAAATCATCGCGGCTTTTAACATCCTTTTGCGGACACGCACGACAGAGGTTGATGCGGGATTCTCTGTGTGGACACGTCCGGGGAGACTCCGCGTGGATTGTAAACGGACCTGGCGGGTTAAGGTTTGAGTGATACGGTGACCGTCCGGCAAAATCCCGACAGGAGGAAAATGAATCATTTCACGGGCGCGCGGGAGTGATTCGCGTAACTGTTGCTGCGTGCGCGTGCGTCTGCGGGAAAATGAAGAGATAACTCCGACAATCCGCGTGAGTAAGCATCACCATCACGATGAATTTAATGGTTATCACTAGATCAGCATTTAAGAAAGAGTCAATGAAGTGTCAGTGGGTGATCTCCGTGTTTTCTTGAGCCCTTTTTTGAAAGGGATGTTGGTGGGATATGACAGATCTGTCTTTGAGACTCGCTTCGTTAAGCACACTCGCCGCAAACTATAGATGCATTGATGAAGAGATACACTGACAAACCTTTATTTATATGTCCGTTTATCACCCCCTCCATCTGCTGCACTTCGAATCCAGCTAGGAGAATAAAACCTCGATTCGTTTTCCTGTGAAGTTTATTTTGATTCGTTCAAGTCATGCCTGGCGAGAAGTCAGATTGGAGGCGATATTGATTCTGGGAATATCTGAGAGGCTTCACCAGTAGGTTGATGAATTTTGGTGGATTAAACTTTTCTGTTTCATTCATTTCCATTAGGCACGTAATTTAACTCATCCATCAGGCAGGAAGATGAAGTTCCAAATTAATGGTCTAATTTATCAAGCTCCTTTACCAACATGGTTGTATTATCTTTCTAATCGATCATATTTGTGTGTGCAGCCATACAAAAGATTTGTTTATGCATGCGCGGGGCTGTCTGATTTTTCACGTTCTTCGCTGTATTGTTTAATTCACGTTTCTCAGTTTCTCATTTTTTGTTAAAATGTGCCGATGACGTTCTGTTTCGTAATGAATAGCTCAGTGAGACAGGAGCCCGCACGGCATCTGCGTTCAGCTGACATGGATGATATGGTGTGTGTGTGTGTGTGTGTGTGAGAGAGAGATCTCAGGCTGACACGGATGATATGGGGTGTTTGTGTGTGTGTGTGTGTGTGTGTGTGTGTGAGATCTGAGGACTGGGTGATCTAATGAATTGACGCTCATGTTTCTGTCTGAAGTTTCGGTGAACAGAGGCTTCATTAGTTAGAGATCATCCAGTCATCCAGTGTGTTTAGGAGGACAGGTTGAATATATATGAGAATATAAGAATATAAGGCAGTCTATATGGAGCTATTGTCACTATATGCAGGCTATAGTGACATTAAGCTTTCCCTTGGGGTTGCTTCTGCATTTGATCTTTATTTACAAAGAACAGTTACTGCCGAGTTGATCATTTTAACAGTCATTTGGTTCATCAGATTTGAAATACATCTTAAATTATTTAATCTTGCAGCTGAGCGGTGAGTTTATCCATCAGTAATGTTAAACAGCAGTATGGTTTTGCACTGAGGTCATACAGCAGTGAGATAATCTATCAAGGTTATCTCACTGTCTGTAAGTGTAATACACTAGTAAGTTTATTGACCAGTTAAATGATTGGGCAGTGTGGTTTTACACTAGTGAAGTTATACACCATTGAGCATGTACACTGGTGATGTAATACACTAGTAAGTTTATTGACCAGTTAAATGATTGGGCAGTGTGGTTTTACACTAGTGAAGTTATACACTATTGAGCATGTACACTGGTGATGTGATACACTAGTAAGTTTATTGACCAGTTAAATGATTGGGCAGTGTGCTTTTACACTAGTGAAGTTATACACCATTAACCTTATACACTGATGATGTGATACACTAGTAAGTTTATTGACCAGTTAAATGATTGGGCAGTGTGGTTTTACACTAGTGAAGTTATACACTGTTGAGCATGTACACTGGTGATGTGATACACTAGTAAGTTTATTGACCAGTTAAATGATGGGGCAGTGTGACCAGAATAAACATGAAAGTGTTAAAGTTTAAAGGAGACTTCCGTTTTTCCGTTAACATTCTCGTGTAAGTTTCTAGGCTTGTAAAACCGTCTCCGGACGATTTAATGGTGGTTATGTGGTCTGTTGCTCAGCACAGTGGAAGTATTATGAGCACAGCACTGCTATAAGCACTTCTGACAAGTGTGGCGTAGCAAATGGGAGCCGTACTGTGACATGCTTTAAAGAGCCTTAAGGCAATTACACGGAGGTTCTGACCTTCACCTGCCTGTGTTGGGCTTGACCTCTGACCTTTTAATGCCTTTAACCCGACCTTAAAAAGCTACCACTTCATGGTTTAGAATGATGACATGTTGTGAGAGGAGGATGATGAAGGTGTGTGTATGCATGTATGGAATAGCGAGGGATTTATTATGCGCCGGCGGGTTGTTTGAATGTTTTTTAGCATCAGGCCGTTTGGTATCTGGGTTTAGACTTGACTGTATTCATATGCATTGTGGGCACCTTTGGGAACACATTTCAGCATTAGCCGTGGGTAGCGATGCCTGAAATGATTTCCATTCACACAGCCCGGCGGACGGAGATGGAAGGAGAGAAAAGCTGCGAGGTAGAGAGGAGCAGAGATAGAGATAGCGAGGGAGAGAGAGAGAACAACTCGGGTAAACAGCTGGGGAAAGACCAAGATGGACAGATAAACAGGAAGTAAAGCAGCATCTTGAGACAGAGGCATAAACTTGTAAGGAGCAAAAACAGGAAGTTGCCACAATGTAGAGTCAAACATTTTACTGTGAGTTTATAGTTAATTCCCAGCTAGTAGGTACTGTTATTTAACAGTAATCTTTACAGTGGTTCTTAGGGGTGGGAAAGTTGATCTTTATAGAGAGTATATCATAATTCCTTGTATTTCATAATCCCACACCAAACAGTGATATATGTCATTTATATTTATTTCTGTTTTGTAGTTTACTAATATTTAGGGGGAAAATGGAGGTTGACCATCAGTCAGATAATTTCTGTGAGAAGACGTTATTAGGTCGACACACATTCAATTATTTGTTTTTGACCAAAATCAAAGTTTAATAGCTGTGTGTTAAACCTGTATATTAAATATACAGCTTCTCTCGTGCCTAAATGTAATGTGAAATGTAGCTTACAAAGGACACAAAGATGACCGGAATACAAACTCAATGAATCAGACCAGCTGACAAAGGGAATTTGGCACCTGTGCGCTTATAAAGTGTGTATGATTAATTCTGTTATGTGGAAGATGTGTGTGCAGTGATTTTGGAACCCAAAAAACTGGTCACAAACCAATTTCTGAGAACCCCTGTTTTACAGTGGGGATGTTACACGCTCAGTGTCGTCTGTGTGCCAATTATATGAATATAAGCTAAATGATATTCACCTCTCTGTTAAGTACATGAGCTTTGATGTGTGAAGGATAGATCCAAACTCTGCCAGATTTCTCCAGCATGCACCTTCACTCAGTCAGACCCCAGGAGTCTTCTGATTCATCTCCAAACAGTTTCGGTCTGCTGGGAGTCTCCCAGGACGAGAGCAGCAGGGGAGGCCAGCAGAGGCCGAAGTTTAGAGCTCAAACAGAAAGAGAACATTCAAGAAGGTCAGGAATCCAGGCTCCAGGGCCTAATAGAGTGCTAACATATTTGGCTGAGGCACCGGTTTGCAGGTCCAGACAGGGTTAAGAGACTGTTTAGAGAAGATCTGTAGCCTTTGGATGAACACAATGAGTGTGTAATGATGTCGACTCTGGATGTGCTGTAAAAAAGGGCTGATTTAGGGAAGAGATAAGACATGAGGTCTGACAGAGGGTGAGAGATACTCAGGGTTTGAGCAGGTGGAATAAGCTTAGGAGATCGAATGGAGAGCTTTAACATGCAGGATATTGGCAGATATATAAAAATCTTAATGTGATATATAATGTAGCAAATATCATCTCAGTTTATCAGGTAACAATTATCAGTTAAGGTATTTGGTTCTCAGAGGTATCTATACTGTATGTTCTAACCTCGGTTGGTTCTAACCTACAGTTGGTTAGTAGTATATATTGTGTTGCCATGGTTCTCAACATGACATTGATATACTGGAGTCTGCAGTAGTTCAATGTTCTTACTCGACAAGCTTCAGGAAAAGAATGACCATGTGGGTTGACCAGCCTTAGTTTTGTTTGGTCATTAATAATTGTTTAGGCGCTTTTATCCACAGTGATGTACAATAAGGCAGCATTAGTAGTACACAAAGCTATGTTTACACATAGGAATAGCACTAGTTATTCAGGTCGACCAGCTAGACCGGCACTAACCAGCCTTGACTAGCATGTAAAATCTTGCGAGTTTAAGAAAGTCGCTTCAGTGTTTTTTTGAAGACACTTCGTCAAAGAAGTTCAGCAAAAAATAAATATTCTGTTATTGTTTACTTACCCTCATTCCTATTGTTTCTGTAAGCTTTAATTTTCTCAGCGGAACAAAAAAAACGAATCCTTTCACAGCTCGATATGACTGTCAAGCTACAAAAAAGAGAAACAATTCAAATGTATGACTTGTTTTGACCCGAAGTCCTCTGAAGTCACAGATAATCGTTCATGAGCTATTTCTGTAATTACATCATTACAGCACTCTGATATGTACACTGACTAGCAGACCTATAGCTTTTGCCGTGCAGGTATTTTTGCCTTCTATGTGGCAAGCTGAATGATTTATAAAGGTTTGCGAAGCCAAGTGCACTGGGCAGAGGTGTGTTTTCATGTCTGACTAACGGAAGTCTGAACTTTCCCCCTCTCTAATGTACAGTAGGGAGTCTGATATGAACTGGAAACCATCAAATGGCTCTTCTTCAGACCTAACAGGGGTTCCGAATATTTTTTCAGGGTGTTGCAAAAAGCTCAACATTGGTACAACAGTGGAGTTGTGATTGCTCAGTTTTCTGTATGTACGTATGTGTGTGTGTGTGTGTGTGTGTGTAAAAAAGAGAAAAACTGTATCTCTTCACTTTAGGGATGATGTTTTTAAAAGCCTTTCAGAGAAGATGTTCCTACACAAGCTATTAGTCCATCTGAAGGGTCCAACATTCCGGCTGTTAGGTGTTCCAGGTATTCCACTCTCTTGTGTGAAGGGTCCAAAATTATCACCAGATAGCAAAATATGGGTGATGTTATATTGTATCTAGGACACTGTAAGATTACATTGTGATCTAATACAAGCATTTACTCACTCGTTTTCTTTATCTGCATTGGACTCATTTTATTTGCGTTGGATGTTTTAGTCTTGGTAGTTTTTTTTGTACAAACTAGCAACTTTTATCTCAGTGGAAACGTTACCGTCAGAAGTTTATCTGGGACACTTTCTCCATGAGTCATTGCGCATCTCATATATGACTTTTGCCGCGTATATTTGTAACATAAAATAGATTGATAAAAGAAACAAGTATACATTTTTTTAATAAAAAATAATACAGTTTCATGGCTGGTTGAAATATATTGCCTGTAGATATTCTCAAATCACTTGGCAGGTGTGGCGAAAAGTTAATTTTGGACCCCACTTGTGTGTGAGAGGTTTTCTCTGCAGAGCTAGCTTTTCTCTCAAGCGTGAGATCAGATTTGTGGTGAAACACCACGGTGCAGATAAGCAGATTTCCAGCGTTCTGTCAGCTGTCTCCATACTGCCAACTTTCTGCTGCCAGTGCTAGAAGAAAGTCTTTTGGCACCACGGTAACGCCTACATCGTTACCACAGCAACCAGTGTAGCTCTGCCAGATAATGATTGCAGCGATCTGATTTGATCACTTTCAGATAATGACAGCCAGGGATGTTGAGTGGATGAGGAACACAGGATGTGTGAGCAGAAAAAATGCTCTCTGAAGTCACTTTAGGTGCTTCAATAATTCAGATTCTGTGTGTGTGTGTGTCATTACGTAAGGGATCCAGAATCTGGATTAGGGCTGAATGGTGTGTTTGATTATAAGCTGTAGAAGAAACAAAAACTAGTAATACAAATAATACTAGTAATAGAAGTAATACAAAAACTAGAGCAGGATGCCTTCCAAATTTGGCCCCTCCCATCAGAATATGAAGATGGAACAAATGTTTTCAGTCTTAATCTAGTAAACCTGTTTTTACACCGACGCTAGAGCTTTCATTTGTTATGAATAACCTTATGTTTTGGTTCGTGTCTATCAAATTCCAAATATAAAGAGAAATTAAATTAGATAAATTAAATATGGATAAAGTACCGCATTGCCATGCAGTTATATAATACATCAAGGATTTTTTTAATTTAATTTCCATCAAAAGTAATCACTGTAGGCTGTGGTACATACTTTCACTGTGATATTAAATGATTCATGCTCAGATATATAAGATTTTGGTAACTCCGCCCACCCCCTAATTTTAGTATCAGGGGAGGCTGACCAGGTAATATCAAGGATGATAGTTGTCATAGACGTTATAGGATCATTGTAATTTATTACAATGTGGTATGTCATTTGATTTCTAATAACTGCAAATAAATTTAAAGTACACGTGAACTGGATGTTGCGACCGACTTCAGTGAAACATGAAATTGGAGGGAGTGGCTTGTTTTTCTCCACCAAAAATTGATTGGCTGTAGAAAAGTTACCGCAATAACTAATGCTCGTAATTAAAGCTGTTGTTATTGGAGGCGGTTCAAATGTAATTGCATTGTTGTGAAGTATTAGTAGCGTGTTTTATAGAACCTAAATATGTTTTAGTTGACATTTTACCCTAAGAAGGATGTATGCTATAGCGTACTTTAGGTTTCTAGCTCAGACACTACAAAGGGACTCAACTCCACAGCAAATAAATGTCACGCGACCCTTGAAATGCATCCATAGCACCTTTCATTGATTTCCAGCTCGATGTGTTGTCCATCTTGATGGTCTGAATGAGGTGCTGGTCTGGTTTTGACCTCAGGTCTGTTCACACTCGCTCTGTTGTAAGTGTTTCAGGCCATTACAGTATTCCCAGGTCTTAATCCACAATCAGCCTGTCACTCACTTGTATATTGCTGTTGTGTACTGTGGCCTTACAGCTCATAGCTTTCTCCAGTGTGATATTTCCCTGTGTTTCTTTGATGCTGTGACCCGAAGTTCAGATCAGTTCTGCAAAGTAATGAAAAACCCTTTTCTATGAATTTACAGAAATAAGACGCGACCTATTAATGGTGATACGTTAGTCATGAATTAAGCTACTGAAGCCACAATTATTTTAGAATACTGTGTGTTGTTATGCTCTTCCACATCATCAGTAAGTGTAGCTTTCTAAAGATGTCATACAACCTTTTTTCTAAGCTTGTTTCTAAGCTCAGTGTGTTTCCTGGAAGCTCATTTCAACCACATTGCAGGTATAAAATTTCACAGCCAACCTTGAACGCCACAAATAACGGAACACGTTCGTTTCAGCTGTTCAAAAACAAATCGAAATGTGGACTAGTTTGTGAATAGATGCAGTGTGAAAAGTTATTTTTATGTTAAGTTCTGTTACAGAGGTCTGGTTGGTTATTAACATTTTTGACCAAAAAAATCGAATTTCATCAAAGGCAGGGTAGTCGATTTTACCAGAAACATGTTTTGTTATGCCGGTTGAAAGTGTCTTCACATTCTGGTAGCAATCACTAAGTAAAGTCATTATATACCATATCTTCTGTAAAAGGTGCAGGACCATAAAATATTTGTCCAATCATTGCATTCGGTCCAAATGCAAGGATAGGATGTCCTACTTGCCTGTCAAACTACGGATTTGCATACCTCTGCAAGCTATTAGAGGGGGCGTGGCTTTGGAGTTCGCTCAGAATGGAGGAAAGGATCTTATGCTTGCAGTGCTAGGTTGCTATTGCCAACCCTGTCTTTCAGTGCAAAATGTTCCCTTCAGCCTTTAAATTCTTGTCCAGCCCTTGCATAAAAGTACTGGTGTATTTCTATGGTTCAGTGATGTTATTAAATGGTACTGATATTTACCATGGTACTGAAATTCAGGTATCGTGGTATGTGGCACTTCCATGGTCATACGTATTATATGTTATGTAGTAAATATTATATACTGTTTTATATAACTAGTACATTTCAGAAGCTATGCAGTCTTTGCCCGCGAATCCGGCCTCTTGCAACACAAGTAGTTTTATAAATCCACACAGACACAACAGTGACGATCAAAAAACATAATTATAAAAAAGATGAGCTCTTGACATCACCGCACGACAAATAACTAACAGTGATGAAAACAACAGCATAAATAAAGTAAGCCAACAACAAAACAATAAACCTATAACAGCGCATAATTTATTAATGCTGCAGAATACACTGAGAGCTTGCAAATCAGTAACACGGTTAGATGGGAAATAGTTTGTACTCACAAGTCTGTCTGGGACATTTAGGGGAATATTGTTGTTTTAATGTGGTTTTATTAGGGCTGTTAATTTTTTTTATCAGATTAACATGATATGCTGATTAATGAATTGAATTAATGGCAATTTTTCACATATATCAATATTTACTAATAAATGATGAGAATAGCATTAAAAATGTGGCATTAATAATGTGTAAATTAATAATTAATGTGGCAGAAGCACTGAATAGACATTAAATGCAGCTACTTTTGTTTGTTTGTTTTAATTTTTTAAACATTTTGTTTAAAGTCATTATGAAATCAAAATGTACTATTCATATTTGTATGGAATATTGCAGTGTTTATTATAAATCTTTTATCCGTGCATGCTGATTTTGTGCAGTTGTAATCGTTATTCAGAAATGTTAACCAGCGTTTCTTCTCTTGACCGCCCTCGGGACTGTCCAGTGGGCAGGCCGTTTCCACCCCTCCAACTTACAACGATCCAATCAATTCCCAATAAACAAAATCAAGCCCCGCCCTATATTTTGTCATTCCATAAGCTGTTTCACTTAGATCACAGAGAAGAAAAGAGAAGAACCACAGAGAAGAACAGAATGAACTTTCATATGATGGTGACTCACTGCAATTCCTGGTGAGGAACTACATTACCCATAATCCTCCTAGCTGACCGTTTCGGGCAACATTCTGCGAAATTACTGAGTGTTTTTTTTTAATATTCTGCCTTTCCAAGATAGAAGGCAGCATAACAAATTTCACAATTTTGTGCTTGATTGCCGTCACAGGTGCTTTTGGTTGGTTGATATGGGTTAATCACTGGAGTCATTAGTGTATAGAGTCTGACGCCCTCTGATTGCATCTCATGCTGTGTAATGAATTACACTGCTGTCTCTGGCACCGTTCACTCGGTGTGGTTCACCTCAGGTCAGGTGACATGAGAGGGAACAGAGAGACAATGAGAGGGAGCCGGGACGATTCTAGGATTGTCATTTAAGGCGGCTCAGCCTCCAATAAGGGGAATAATAGTAAAAAATATATAAATAAAATAACCGTTTGGCTAACAGGGTGGGATGGTGAGGTTATTGCAGCATTCCACTGTACTGCATAGAAGGGTACAGCATTTGAGTACTACTCAAGCTAAATACCCAGCTAATAAAATTGTTAGCTGGGTCCAGGCAGAAGGGTTCACGTTACCGTTACCTGACGTCTCATGGGCGGTCTGCGCTTATAACAGGAGAATCACAGACTGCAGAATCACAAGTGCCGCCCATCAGTGATCAGTGACCCGTCAAACGATCATCTTTCGGGTGGCTTGTAAATGCGTGCTGGGCGACTCAATGGCTTGTCAGGGAAACTTAGTCATTTTAAAATATTTAGAAATGCAAAACAGTGTCCCGGCACGGCACGGCGCGGCATCAAAGCGTCTTTGATGAGCGGTTTAGCTTGACAGAACTGTTTCTGAATAAAAGGTTGTCGGACATTGACTGTAATGGGTTTTAGCTCCAAACGTCAGCCATTTTTATTGCGCTCTTATTTGCCTGTGAAAAGAAAAGAGCAGCGTGTTATTAAGCAGGTGTGTTTGCCTGATATTATAGCGCGCGGGAACGTCAATGGCCTTCTTATCCCTCTGCTGAAACGCTGTGATGTCAGTTACTTTGCTCCATTACCCTTCACCACAGGAAAGGGTGAGACGGCCCTCGAGGAAAGAAAGAAACAGACTCTCAAAGTTCAAACACAATTCATTAGATTAACCGCCGTGATAGTGACGCATCGGGCACAGATTCTCGAGTAGCTAATGAGTCACTGTGTCGCCTGCAATAAAAACTAATCACAAATAACATTGCTTTAATATCTTAATTGTTGCTCCTACACAGCAGTGAGATGAAACGGAGAGAAAATTGAGACTTTACCTTCATCGCTTGCGTCTTAGATCTGTGTTCTGGAGAAAAACACTCCAGTAATCTCGCACGTCTCCTCTTGAGCTTCAGATCTTAACGATGTCTCGGTCTGTAAAGTTTCAGATAATGTAAATGTGTTAAATACCAAAAGAAATGTGTTCTTTTTCTTTGGGGTTGGCGAATGCTAATTAAAGAAGCTTGTCTCTTTGTCATTTTGATATGCGTTGTGTGTTTTGATAGCAAGACAGATCAGAGGAAGCCGGGCTCGGAGAGCGTGCATTTGAGAGATAACAGTCTGGATATGTTTGTGTACAGGAGCCTGTGTCAGCTGGGTAATTTTGACAGCATGAGGCAGCTTGTTCAGAGGTCTTTGGATCATTCAGGAAATCCAGCAGCTTTGTACTTTGATATCAAATGTTACTGTGAAAGATGCATAGGCCCCCGATAATCAAACCCTGCCCACCCATCTGTGCTCTTCCAAAGACACGCAAGCTGACAATTTGAAGAGTGTTGGCGGAATAATGAAACGTTACAGTCACCACAATGATGATACGCTTAAATGCTGGTCAGACCGGCGACATTCGCCGTTCCTCCAGTGTCAGGAAGCACTGCAGATTTCTATCTGTTCACAGCTAACAATTTTAGGTTTTAAGAATGTTTTCATAACATTTTCATTAAGTAACAGAATTGTTAATATGGATGTTCTAGGAACATTCAAAACTTTTCAGCCGCTGTATTAATGTTACCATTTGGTTATAGGAATGTTGTTCAAACATTTATTCTGTAACGTTTATAAAATGTTCCACTAACAATTTAAGAATAACGTTGTTTGATACAGTTTTCTAACGGTTTTGTTATTATAAAAACATTTTTGGGACAACTTAGAGAGAACTTTAGGAAACGTTAGCCAATGTTCTGAGAGTGTTTCCTTGTTAGCGAGGTTCTTAAGATGTTGTGAGATTATTTAGTCTCTGTGAAGCTGTTATGAAACGCAAACGCAGTCATTGCAGCCGATGCTAAGCGTTGTTCAGACATGCGGTTTACAGAACGCACACCCGCTTCATGAATGAAATGCTGGCTGTGTGCAGAATGGAATAAAAGACTGCTGCTTACTGCACCCTTCAGAGTATACACTGAATACTGCATACTGTCTTATTTTAAATAGTATGTAAATTATGTATGTAAGTATTTCTTAATGAATCAGGATAATCAACGAGACAAAATGTAGAGTGCCATTTGATTTGATCTATTTGAAACAGATTCAGTGGTGAAAAGCAGTCTTTATTTGACAGGTGCTTGGGAGAGTGAGAGGGATGTGTGACATCAGATAACAGGGACAGCCATTTTAGATTACATTTTGATAAGATTACGATGACAAACATTTTTTGATTTGGAGTAACATTTGAACAGGGTCAGATGTTTTCAAAACAATTTAATGTCTAAAAGAAAGTCCAATATTCTAGAAATATCGTAAAAAGTAAGAGATTTGTGTTTGCTTTTCTCTTTATCATGTGGAGATGTGTCGTACCTGCTTAATCATCACAGCATGGCGTTACGATTTTCGTTCTTCTGTTTAATTGGTTAAGCACTAAACATACAAACCCGAACGCAGTCGTTTCGAGCTAAACGAGCTCCGTTTCTCATTAGAATGCGATTCGTGACACAACATAAGTATGCACTGCGTTCTCTGTGTAAGAGCTGTTAATAGCGGGCATTAGCATTAACTGTTTTCTGCTAAATCTCTTTTGTTTTTTGGCTCAACTGTTGTGGTGTAGCTAGAGTTGGAAGCCTGTTACTCAAACTGTCATCAGGTTAATAGCTACCTGAATAATAATACCTCATCTAGTTACTGACACAGGCATCTGAAGGTAATGCCTGTTGCCCCCTTGAGTACATACTTAATGTGCATTCTTGTGTTCTGACTAGGCGTTTGCATATGTGACTGCATACTTCTGTAGAGTATCATGCGGTACAATATGAAAGCATCTACAGTCACCTCCTGATCAGTCCACCTAACTGACATTTAACATTTAATGTCTGTCTGTCTGTCTCGGTTTCTCCGTCTGTCAATCGAAATGCTTTTTGACCTGTTTGTTCCTCGTGTTTTGTTTTTCTTTCGTTCGGTGGTTTTGTTTGGTTTGGCTGTAATGGGTGTCATCCACTATCTCAGAAACACTCACCGTCTCTGTCTGATCCCGGACCTGTGGTGCATCACTTTCACAGGATGAAAGTGAAAGAAATGAATATAGAGGATGAAGTTTAGGATTTACACGCAGATGTGTCTCACAGAAACCTGGATATGCCTTCAAACTCCTGATACCAACCAGAGGAAGTGGCTTCTGTTGCCATGACTGTTAAATATGCATAGAGAAGACCTTCAGCTGGAGACTGTGTGTTATTGTTTGATTAAAGGATACAGCTAATGGAATAGAAATGCATGTTGAAAGCATATGATGATCCTTCATCAGAGAGAAGTTAGAGAGAACCACTCTATCTCTGCCTTTGAGTGTGTGTGTGTGTATAAAAACAATACACAATTATTGTGTGTGTTAACGTTGGCGTATATATGCAAAGCCTGTTTTCTAGGTGTGTGTGTGTGTGTGTAAAGACAATACACAACTAATGTATGTTTTATGTTGGTGTATTTATGCAAAGCCCATTTCCTAGGTCTCTGTGTGTGTGTCTTTGTGTGTGTGTGTGTGTGGAACTTTAGTCCAAGTCTTATCTCTATTGGGTGAAGTTTCAAAACTTAGGCCTGTTTCACATATTTTCTGTCTTGATACTACAACATATACAGTTGCAACTAAAGTGATTTTTTCATAATTAATTAACTTTACTGTAAAGCTGCTTTAAAATGATATGTATTGTATAAGGCACTTATGAAGGTGACTCGCAGATAAACATTTACATTTAGCAGACACTTTTATCCAAAGTGACTTACATTGCATTATACTACACATTGATCATTATACATCGAGTATGTGCAATCCCTGGGATCGAACCCATGATCGTGGCGTTGTTAACGCCATGCTCTAACCACAGAGCTACAGGAAAACTCAGTTGCAAAAAAAAACAGTTGCAGTACTGTAGTATTTGCACGGCACGTCTAAGCAGTGCGTCGACCATTAGCACACATGTTTGTACCTTATCTCGTTGGCTGAACTCAGCGAAATATAGAGTAAAAATGCACTGTCGACCTATTTATCAACATAGTCTTTGCAACGCAGGCTTTTGTGAAACAGCATAAAATAATGAAGTGGACCACTACTTACTGTTTGAAAAAGTATGTTGAACTTTATGCAGTGACAGGCACTGACAGACTCCCAAACAACACTTTCTAGTCAGTTAAACACAGCTAACAATTTTAGGTCATAGAAACGTTTCCATAATGTTTCCATGAAGTACAATGAACGTTACGCAAACATTTTTTATTCTGTTTGAACAGTTATGAAACATTCCACTAAGAACTTAAGAATAATGTTTTGGTATATCATAAAAAACGTTAAAAAAGTTACTGCAACGTTACTTTTTTTGATAACTTTGAGAGAACTTTTAGAGAACATTAACCAATGTTCTCAGAACTCTTCCTGTTAATGGGAAATGATTGCGTTCCTGTTAATGATTGCATTCTGTGTAAAGTATATTTAGATGTAAATGTGGTGTCGCTCCCCCTGCCTCGAAAATTAGATTCAGATTTCATCATATTTTTGGACAAAAATCATATTTTTAACCCACATCACGGTATAGAGAAAAAAGTCTGTGATAAGTTATGAAACATGTGATACGTTATGAAACCACTCACGTTTTCTTTCAAATGCGAATTACTTTTGCAGTTCTGTTTTGTGCTGCTTGTGGTGCAGAAATTTCACACGTTTCCGGTAAGAAATGGCCGAAAGAGTTTCTCAATTCACCCACTGTTGGCAGACAGAGCAGAAAGTTAATTTTGGACCTTCCTTACACGACTCAAAGCTCTACTTCAAAGCACAGAAAGAGCGAGGGAAGGAGAGAGAGAGAGTTAGCAGGATACCGTGTCTCTCCAAACCTTCTTGTTGGGTGTTGTCACAGATGTTGAGCACTCTGTGGAAATGTTAAAGTGGGAACTATCATTTTCACCCATCAGACTCCAGAGACTCGCTTTCGGTCTTTTGGGAATAGAGAATCTGACAGTGGGTGTGACGCGGTCTGATGTTGTATTTAGATGACTGTGTTGATGCGCACCAGCGTGCCGTTATAAAGCCGTATCAGTGGCTTACGGCTGCCGCAGGTGTGTCATTGAGCCTGTGAGTATGAATGCAGGTGACAGATCAAATGGAAACACTTGTTTTTTAAGTATATCTCGACATCAACCTCAGCGTGTAGACAGCAACCGCTAAGACAGACAGTCACATGATGGGACACGCACAAATGATGCTTCTAATCCCACGTGTATCTTTATTTGTACAAAGTCGAGTATTATCTGTTCTCGTACATCTGACAAACGGAGCAGAGCAGAGCAGATTAAAGCCTCATTTCAGAGAATGCTTTTAGAATGATGATGAATGTTTTCTAGTACTCAGACTTTGTTTTTTACTTTAATTGTAGTATTATTAAATATTTTCAATCAGCTTTCAATTTTACATTTAAATTGTTTATGTTAATTTTAACATGTATTATATATAAATGTTATAAATATACATATATATAAATTATATATAAATATAACCATTTTTAGCTTTCTCTTGCGCTTTTGTCTATTATTAATTAATGTTATTTTATTTGTAATATTGTTTTGTATAATTAAATGTTTATACGATTTTTTTAGTTTCAGTTTTAGTTAGTTTAGTAAGTACAACCTACAACCTAAATTGTTAGCTGGGGATGTTCACTCCATTGCACTGCCTACACACTAACTTAGACATATGCACCTGCTTTTGATGGCAATTTGAGCTCCTGTGATGATGAATTGATTGATTTTATTGGCAGGAGATCAGTGTTGTCAGGGATGAATTGTAAACGGTAAGTAAACAGTAAAGTAACCCGTCAGTGTGGAGGCAGCATTGAGGAAAAGCAAACGTTTTCATTTGCCAGTGCCATTGTAGAAATACTTTGCCTGCAGGCGTATTTGTCACTTATGATAAATGTTTACCGCAACCAAAATTGTTCAGTAAAGGAGGGTTACTGCCTTGTAGTGGCATAAGGTCCCTCTGTAAGGTGGGACCACCCTCACGCAGAATAAAAGAGCTTTTCTAGGCCACCGATATGACTGGAGTCTTCATGTCATGTGGGTGTAAATCTTTTTAAAGGATTAGTTCACCAAAAAATGAAAATTCTGTCATCATTTCCTTAACCTGATGTCGGTGAAAAACCTGTATGATCTTCTGTCCTGGAACTCGCGAGGGAAAGTTCTGAAGACGAACACGCCGCGTTTCTCGTACAATGAAAATCACAGAGTAGCCAGCGGCCATCAAGCTCCAGAAAGGACAAAATACACCATAAAAATGCCATTAAAGTAGTCCAGACCCTTCTTTTGAAGTTTTCTAAAGCCATACGGACGCTTTGTGCGAGGACGTTTGACTGCTGCTCTCATGGTATGAGCAAGGTGATTTTTTCTGGAAATGTTTTTTTTGCTGGTGTTGTGCTGGTCGAAAGTCTCTTCACATCCTGACAGCAATCACTAAGTAACGTGGTCTAAATATACAAATACATCTGCTGTGGAGAGCAAGGCACGTAAAATGTTCATCCAATCACTGCATTCGGTCCTAATACCGTGATAGGATGTTCAACTTGCCTGTCAGTTATGTATGTGTTCATGTTTTGGAGGAGGTGTGGCTTTGGAAATAGTGGGCGGGATCTAATGCTTTCAAAGCTAGCTTGCCATTGCTAAACTCTCTACTCTCATTGCTAAAACCGCCTACCTACAGTTAAATGCTTAGGATTGTTGTATCACTTTGTGAGAACAATCATTGTACAAATGCACACTTTTTACCAGGGCTTGTTTCTAAATCTGTAGTAAATTAGTTTGATAAATGTATGTCATAGATGCATTTTAAGTTAAGTAGATGTTCTGGAGTTAATCTGTGGAGTGCGACACGGTTATCTGTGGTCTCAGTCTATCACTAACTCTAACTGACCTTTGAAATGAAACTCTCTGTCTTTCTGCAGAAGGGGTTGGACAGAGCCAGTAACTGAAGATGAAGAGACGCTGGTGGCTGTCGGGCTGTCCGGCCTCCGTGATTGGCCTGTTTGTTTTCTTCACCCTGGTCTCGTCTCAGAACACTGAAGGTGAGACGCACACTTTCGTTCACTCGTATCACTCGTGTGACCAACACAACACTGGATGTTTTCCTGAGCACTTTGCGAAAATAAAACATAGTGCACCATTTCTCCACCATTGTGACTTTTATTTCGTTCCTGATGATGGTGAAATGGGATGTTTTAGCCCAGCGTTTATGCTCCGAGCAAAGTCAGAGAGATAATTGTATCTTCATCTGGATGTGGCAGCGTTTTACAGATCAGTCCCCGCTTGTTCTCTGCACATCTTCATTACCAGAGGAGGCAGATATACGGCTCTCCAAACTGAGTTTCTGATGATGTGTGAATTATAACGGCACGTCTTCCAAAGACAAACTGACAAGCGTAATAAAAATTTGAAAACGGTGCTGAAAATGCCGCCAGGCTGAATTGAAATGGAGTAAAATAAATTGTGGCTATTGTCTGACTGTTCAGATTAGCAGTTGGGGATAAAACGTTTGTGGGTGTCCATTGTTGACATTTTCAGATAGACTCGTCTGTTCACGCTGTGTGTATTGTTCTGGATTTTCTCGTGTATGATTTGAGGAGCGCGGCGTGGATGCGACTCGCAGTACCTCAGATGTTTGTGCTGGTGAAGCTGTCAGGGGTCTTTAATAACCTCAGAAGAGCATCAGAGTTGAAGCTTAAGATGTTTGGTGCTTAATGGTTGTCAAGAAGCACATTCACTCCTTTAGATCTTGATATGGAAACAAACCTGTGGAACGCTAGCTTTATGTTCTCCCACCTGAACACTTTTAGACGTCGTGAGCAAGCTCTCGTCTCGTACGGTGTTGAAACAGAAGTCAGCATCCCAGCGAACCGTTTTAGGTTGTAAGAACGTTTCCCCTAATGTTTAAATTAAATACCACAAATTTTAAAAATTGAAAAAAAAAATTTGTTGTAAAGTTCTGTGGAGATTCAAAACTCCCAGTTTTGTAGACGTTGTATTACCGTTATTGCTTTGCTATAGGAACGTTATTTGATTTTTTATTTTTGTAACTTTTTTTAAATGTTTCACTAACAACTTTTTTTGATATGTGATATATAATGTTAAAAAAATGATACGTGCCGTCAGTAATTCAATACAGGCTCCAGTCAGACAACAGACAGCGAGACTTCAGCAGGGTTTTAAACGGAGCATGTCTTTGGCACCTGTTTGATGCCGCCACCCTTTCCATCTCTCTTTCTGCTTATCTTTCTTTATTTCAGTTTGCCAGTGACTTATTCGCAAGATAGACTCTGTTTCTACCAATAAAAGTCGATGGAGTGATCGCTGTAAATGTTCCGTTTTTAAAGTGTGGGTCTCGGTCTCAAGAGGCGAGCTGGGTATCAACTCCGCCTGTTTTATTCTGTCACTGTAATTAAACTCTGTTGGATATCTCCTGCTAGGTGAGCCATTAAAATCAGCCTGCAGGTGCAGATTGGGAGTGGAGTCAGTCTTCTCTGTCTAATTGAGAAGTAGAAGATCTGTCTTGTGTCTCATGTCATCTAAATAAAGTGGTGGGCTGTTATTTTAAAAAATACCCAGCACGCAATTACACTGAGCGGATCCTGGAGGGAATCTGTTCCAAAAGCTAGTGAGGTGCATCACAGTCTGTAGTTTACAGTTCCGTGGCTGTAGGTTACAGTACAGTGGCTGTTGTTTTAACACTGTGTCTGTATAACTTGTGGTGATGCAACAAAACCGGATCAATCCTGACCAACTGGAATCATTTTATTTGTATAATTATCATGCATTGACCGCTATATTAAAATTCTAACTTTGAAATTCTAACTAATGCTAGCTTTGAGAAAATGTTTTAGAGAACATTGTTAGTCAGCGTTCTGAGAACATTGCCTGTTAGCTGGGATATAGCTTTGACACTTTAACTATGTGCATTGCATTCTGGGATAGGCTGATCTTTGAGGGATGTATGAAATGCCGCCTTTGAATTTAGTCAAAATTAATTCCTGGTGGAAACAGGAAGCACGAGGTATTAATGTGGTGCCAGTTGATGTGACAGATGGGTTTTCTGTAAATATTTCAGTTCAACAGAAATAAACTCGTGTTGTGCTGTCAGCTGTGTCAGTTTGACCTCTTCAGTGGCTAAAAGACAGCTTTCTAATGATGTCATATGCCACTAGATAAACAGATGGGTGTCTGTAGATGCGACTGTAACACGGGTACCGCACATGTGCAAAACATTCAAGTCAGTCGGTCACAGCGATGTTTCCCAACCTGTTTTATTCAATGGTTTAAATATCTCTTCATCAACCCTAAAAAAATATAATGTAGTCAGCAAAGTACATTGAACAGAAATTGACTTTTAAAGGTGCAGTAAGGGATTTCTGGGAAATGCTTGATATTTAAAATCGACACTCAGGAAGCAATTTAGGTAGGTGGGCCATTTCGGAGAGGCTAGCAACAGTGAACTAGCTTTGAAAGCATAAGATCCCTTCCCTCGCTTCAGAGGAATCTCCAAAGCCACGCCCCCTTCATGAATATATTCTGACCGAATGCA
>JAZGTJ010009522.1:0-19284 GCA_036877575.1 Botia almorhae
AGGTGATAGGGCTCTCAAGCAAGACCCCATACGTCAGTCAGTTGACGTAACGTCTCCGTTCCCTCCTTCAGGGAACGGGGGTTACATATGTAACCAAGACATTTCTTAAAGGACTGCCTAAAAGGATTATTCTCTCTGCTGAGGATCTCTTTGGGTCTTTGTCATGCAGTTAGTGGCCTCACAGAGGCTCATCCCTGCTGCTCACATCATTATAAACATCAGCAGGACCCCAGCTCGCTTTCTCTTTCCTGCTCGCCTCATTCCTTTTTCTGCACTCTGCACAAAAAATGTGATACATCACTCTTATAGTAATATTTCATGTAAGTGATTTATTCAGGTGTCCTTTCTTCTCAGGTTATGATGCATTAGGAGACTTGTTGAAGCCCACAGTGACACTTAACAGTCAGATTCCAGTAATGCCCCCTTATACAGGCAGTAAACTGCTGGCCAGTGACCTGGACTCCTCTCTGGCCAACCTCGTAGGCAGTGAGTCTTCCAGCATTATTGCTCTATTTGTTTGGCTTTCTTTACTTGATCATAAGTCCCTGACCTTTAAATTGCATTTGTGCTACTCTACTAAACAGAGAGTCAGGAGCCATATGGTGTTAGATGTGTGTGTATATGTGTGTGGGTGTGTGTGCAGCTACTGAACAGAAATGAATTAAATCCAGTTTAAGGGGGATTGGTCTCTGATGCCTCCAGTGCTGTAAGTCTTCCAGTATTACGCTGATGTGAGGCTGTGTTTTAATAGTCAGTCTCTCTTTCTTTATCCATGTTTTAGACCTGCAGTTTGGGGGAACACCAGGCAAAAAGTGAGGATTGTGAATTATCTAAATAAACTCTGGTTGTACACTCCAAGAATGTTATTTAGACTCTACATTAGTCTATAGAAACAGTGTCTAGTGTGTAACGTCTTGTGTGTATAAAGGTCTGATATGCAGTGGACTCAGCCAGGAGAGAAGAAGTTGACTGGTGGCACTAACTGGCAGTCAAAGACAATGAGCAGCACCACTGCCTGGAGCCCTGCCCCCCTGCCACCTGCTGCCATGCCACCTGCCGCCATGCCCATGCCACACATGGTGAGCATGCACACGAATGCACATGCAGATAACGCTCTTAATGCATATGCAATCTCACATGCAATAAATATTCTTACATACATCAAAATATACTTGCATGCGCATATTATCCTTTTTTACACAGCTCCCTGGAATTTTCAATATTTGATTCTGATTGGTCAATCGTAACATTCTGTGGTCAAATATTTGTGTATGTGACTGTATAAATGACTGTTCCTACATGGCTGTGGGCTAGTTTCATGTCTCTCTTATGACACTGTGGTGTCTTCTTTCATAATATATTTCATCTCGAATCAATATTTAATGTGCATTTATTTATATGAATTTGATTAGTAGTTATGTAATAAGCAAGATAATGTACAGTCAGCAGATCATTATCGCAAAATAAAACCCTTCAGGGTTTTGTTCTGTTATGAAATTATACCTCACTATTTGTACAGACATTTACAGATTCATTTACACACAATGTAAACACACGCTGTGCAATCATACAAATAGCAAATCTTAATCTATTGTATTACACTAGTATTACACTAGTATTCAGACAGCAAGCTCTGTATGTAACAGTATAAACAGACAGTAAGTATGAGGACTTGTCAGGAAATAGGAGTGTGAGTGTGTTCACTTCCTGTTCTTGATGAGCTATGCTATTGACCGGCCAGCAGGTCAGCTCTTAGGGTGTACTCACACTAGGCAATTCGAACCGTGCCCGAGTGCGTTTGACCACCAAGTGTGAGTGCTCCGAACCGTGCCCAGGCGCGGCTCGTTTAGCCGTCCCTGGCCTGCTTGGAAAAGGTGGGCCAGAGCACGGTTCAGTTGGACTCGGGCGCGGTTCGCATGTAGTGTGAGCGCTAACCATGCTAGAGCACGGAACAGGACGCGTGACGTCACGTTTTTCCGATGATTCGGTGAAAATGTTCGTGCCACAAAGGCGATAGATCTGCTTAACAACGGGCTGTGAGAGGACTGTGGACCAAACGACTCAAAATTATCCACAAATAAACAGATCGATGCACTCCATTGCGTTCAGCGAGAGCGCCGCTCTTCCTGTTTATCCCGAAACCGTCGCACCATAATGAAGTAGGCGTAATCGTAAGCGTGACGTAAGCGTGCTCCAGCACGAATGCTGAAACCCTATGTGAGTGCAGGCCAGAGGGGGAGTGGGGACAATCGTACTCGGGCCCGGTTCACGGTAACCGTGCCTAGTGTGAGTACACCCCTTAGTGTACTCTGAGATGCGTTTTTACTGTTTACATATGTTTATGGTCTCTCTCTTACTCTGGGGTTTAGATTCTACTTGAACTACATGAGCTGAGAAAGCAGAAGCCTGTGATTGCGTGAATGACTAACCCTCAATGTATCTCTCTCTGTCTCTCCTGTGGTTGGCAACTTTCCGCCCTGTTTCCTCTAATGTCTTATGTCTTCGCTGCTCTGCACTCTGTCTATTTCTGTCTCACTGTTTCTGTCTCTCTATCTTTTTTCTCGTGCTTAACCCAGCAGACTGGAATGTTCTATACTGGTTATGTAAGTACCTCCTATAACTGACAGTTATCTATTAATGTTCCTGGAGCATCAGTTGACAAGGATTGATTCTTGTTCCCTCAACTTTCTTTCTCTCACACACTTTCCTTTTCTTTCAGACCTCTTTCTTTATTTCTATTTTGACCTCCTTGATCCAATGAGAACTTAGTTGTCAATATTGTTAAGAGTTGTGGATGAGAATCACCAATGATTTTTTGTACCATCTAAAATCATCTAGCATTTAAAAATAAAACACAATCTCTGTTAAACAATAGAAATCCAACACAAAACTTTAAAATATAAATTATTATTATAGGCTTACCACAGCGAATTAGGGTAAAACTTAAGGCTTTAAAACATTTTGTTCAGTAATAAAATGTAAAAGTTAAAAAAACAGTGTAGCAAACTAACATTTAGGTTAAAAAAGAAAAAAGTACATATTTTTAAAAATACAAACTGAATCCATCACTGAATATCAATATAATCACTTAAACTAACTAATACTCACAGTATAAATAGTGTAGCTATTGTAATAGATTTTGTGCTTGCCCATCACGTCTTTTTACTCTATTGTGTTTGCCACAATATGTGATAGGGCAATGGCTTTTAAAATTTGCATTTTTCCAGTAAGTGTAAAGGGTGTAAGGGTGCGTTACTTCTTTTCAAAAGCTTGTAGTGCTGAAAATTCAAGCTGAGTGTGAATAGGCCCTCACACTGACTTTTACCACCTTCGTTTCCCATGTGCTCCTGAGTGAGTGAAAACAAAATAGAAATGTCGTGCTGATTTCCCTGTGACATATGGATGTTTGTTTGTTCTCTTGTGCCCTTTCTGTAACATTTGGTATATTTCATGTTTAGAACCTGCAAACCAGACAAATGTGTTTGTTTGGGGGCTGCAGTTTACTTAACGTGGATATGATACAAAACTAACAATACATGTTAAATGGCAGCTAGTAAAAGTCAAAGCTTGTCCTCTTTAGAAAACTGTCAACAGGTGTGGTGCAGACTCTTTAGACTTTTAAAGTATGTGACAGTTATTCAGAGCAGGTGATGATTTCTTATTTTATATAATCTGTTAGTAGAAGCACTGCCTATTTTTGAGTAATATTTGTGCAGTTTTGCATAGGTTGAATACTACTGCAGTTGTAATTAATCCACACTTGTTCTGGGTACAGGAGAGTGTAATTAAAACAGATCTGTAATTTGAAGCACAATACACAATAGTGTTTAATTGGTACAGTAGAGTACAGTAGTGTTAGTTCAATGAGCATTCGATCAGTTCGTCCATCAGTGTTCTTCGTCTGCAGGCTCCTGCTCCTATGGCATTTCCCATGACAACACCGCAAGTGCCTGTGTATGGAATGGTGAGTATTATCACCTTACAATGGTTGAGAAAGCCTTACAATATTATTAACTGATGTGTAAATGAATTAAAGTTACACTAAGCAATTTCTGAGAAATGATGTTGATATTTAAAATAGACACCCAAAGAAACACACCCCCTATTACTCCGGCCTCAAAGTAATGAACACACGTTGCAACACAGGCAACGACTAACAGCTGGCGCACGGCCACTGCTGGCCTTGCCCGTTATTGCTGATTGACTAAAAGAGTGTTATGGTATTGTGGTGACAATATATTTTATATATTGTAATAAAATATAATATATTGTTTTTATATATAATATAAATATAAAATATTTTATTTTTTCAACACACATGCATAACAGACATTTAGCAAATACTCACAAAATTGTTGGTTTGGGGGTTAATTTAAATATCGAACAGTGTTTCTCAGAAATTGCTTACTGCACCTTTAAAATATTTCTAGATAGTGATGCTCAGTGTTGTGTGCATGTCTGGGTTTAGGTCCCTCCTCAGCTGGGACAGATGGGAGGGGTTCCAGTGATGACTCAACAGCCCATGTTATACAACCAGCCAGTTCTCAGACCCACTAATCCCTTCACCCCCATCCCCGGAGCCCAGGTACACACACATCAGTTAATTCCCCATGTCACAAACACAAACCTTACATGCATTCCTGCCATACAAGGAACACACAAAATATGATATGCAAAAAGCATCAGCAAAATGAATAGATGTAATGTAAATCAATGCTCTAACTGAACAAACAGTGTGTGCCTGTGTGGGTGCCGTTTTTTAAAACAGCCTGTTTAAATGTAACATTGATAATCAGTCCACAGCTTAAAGCTTGAATTTAATTTGCACACATGTGCAAACTAGTGTTGTCAAAAATATATGAAACAACTGAAATATATGAAACGAGACCAATACTCATTTCTCGAAGTATCGATACACTGATAGCAGCCTAGCTTTGGTGCTTTCACTCTCTCTCCTCTCTCCAGCAGTGAGTTGACACACAGCACACGTGACCGCAATGTCTGTCTCATCTCATTCGCTCCGGTTAAATAGAGTTAGTGAGTAAGATGTGAGTGCGGGGACGTGACCGGCTTTGGTTGAAAAACAACACAGCAGAAGTGCTGTCTGCAACTATTTAAGATTTGAGGCAAATGAACAAGGAAAGGCAAAAGACACAAGCACGCCAATATACATGCGTTGTTACAAAGCAGTGCTAACAAAAGGTGCTAACACCACTAATTTAGCAAAGCACCTGAAAGACAGACACCCGGACCTATATAAAGAGTTTTGAGAGGTTGGTAACTGCAGGTCACACCTTTGTGCATACGTGTTTACTGTAGCGCTTTATTTATGTGCGCTGATCAATGAATATATGTAAATGCAAAATTACAATCTGTTCATCATATACATGGTAATGTATTAACCAACATTAATGAACAATGAGCAATATATTTGTTACAGTATTTATTAAACCAGTGGTCCCCAAACTGGGGGGCGTGGAGCGCACACCGCTCAATGTGTGACGCTCTGCTCAATATTCCGCTCTACGAATGTGCGTTCCGTTGAGTTGCTCACGGCCCATGTGAATGCTCCGCTTGTGTACCGCTTATGCTCAACGGAAAAGCAAAGTCCCCTCAAATAACGCACCGACAGAAAATGTCTATGTAAACTTGTTCCTGTTTGCAATAGCGTTGCATACTGTGCTGTAACATGCTGTTGTACTGCTGTACTAGACAACGCTGGTAAAATGACGCTACCCTCTCGTAAGGGTATGCTCTGCTCTGCTCACATGCTCTGATAATAATAGCTTTGTAAGATTGTACATTATTTTGATAATTAGTCAAAAAAAGTTATATCTGATTCTGTTTCATAGAACTGAATAAAAATAATATATTGGGATTTAATATTCATATATTTTCTGTCCAATTTTATTGTTACTTTCAATAAACGTGATTATTTTATTGGCTTGAGATTTTTTTTCAGTACCATTAAAGCTATTGAGTTAAATTAAAAAGTCTTAAAAAATGACTATATTATTTAATAAATAATTGTTACAAAGCAGTTTCAGTTTTGGCCAAGAATTTTCATTTCGGTACATACCTAGATTTTTATGTAAAAAAAAATCGGGTGATACAAGCCCCTGCTGTAATGTGGGGTTTTGTTTGTGTTTCCTTGTTTATTTTTTTCAGTAAGTTGTCACACACTGAATTTTAATTATTACGTTTTAATTATTATGTTTCATATAAATCCTTTTAAAATTGTGTTTGTGTAAATGAGGGGGGTGGCTTGAATTTTATTTTATTCTGCAAAAGGGGGACCTGGCAGAAAAAGTTTGGAAAACACTGTATACAACTTTGATAACATTAGTTAATAAAAACACAATGGTACATGTTAGCTCTTGTTAAAATTCAAAATATTAACACAGAACTTTAGATTTTAATTAGTAAATGTTTAAAGTAACATTTAACTATGATTAATACATGTTTCAGAAGCACTTTATTGGTTTTTGAATGTATGACAATGTAAAAACCTTTAAAACAAGTGCACTACCTCAAGATGTTTTTGTTCATGTAAAATATACCTCATTGTCATGTTCTGGGCGTGAGATATATTCATCTTTAATTTAAAGAAAAAAAATAACACTTTACACCTCTTAACATTGTGGCAGTTTTTTCCCTGTGGTATCGATAATGGTATCGAATATCGATATTTTTTAAGGTATCGAAGTTAGAAATTCCAGTATTGTGACAACACTAGTGCAAACACAGCTCTCTGCCTGTGGCAAGTATACAGATGCAATATTCTTACTGAGATGGTGGACCACTAATGATTTCGCATTTAAAGACGTTCTGTACCTTTGAGGTCCTTTTACACCAAACAGGAATATTTGTGAACAACAGTTTGAATAGAAAAAATTGGATTTATGTGGAGCTATTCACAATTACAGTAAATATTTAGCAGCTGTTTTTCACCCAGTGATAATCGCATGCCAACCATTAAGAGCTGAGCTTTTACTCACATGTCCTAAACCATTACAATTGCACAATCGGGTGCATTAGTGGCATGAAAACCAGTTAAAAAAATATGTATTGTATATAGTATATTAGGAAGTGTATCTTCCCAAGTATATTGAGAAGTATTTAACAAATAGTTTGAATGTTTGTTGGTAGTTTTTATACATTAACATAAATATTTTTGTCCTTCAATACACATTTTGTTTCTATACACATTTCAGCTACATTCACATACATTTTATGCATATCCTGCACTTTTGTAAATTTGTATTGCATTCACATCAAATACCAGATTTTCTTTTAATTTAGTTTGGCAAATATTTGTTTTGCCTTTGATGTGAATAGCCTGTTAGTCATTGATTTGTTTTTCTGTGTGGTATGAAACAGCCTTTACTGTGAGATCTGACGCTGTTTTGAGATTTCTAACTCTCTTTGTGTGTCTGTGTACAGATGCAGTTCATGTAGTAGCACCAGTGAGAGGAGGATCAAACTACCACCAAATAAAAGGAGGGAGAGACAGAATAAAGAGAGCGTAAATGGAGAGAAATGTGTTTGTGTCAAGAATGTTTACCTCATTGTCTGAAATGGCTCACCAAGACACACACACTATACACACACAGGTTTCACTATACACATTAGTGAGGACATCTCATAGATTTCTATTGTTTTCATACCTGGGTGATGGCATTTTCTAACCCCGCCCTTACTACTACAGCTAATTCTTATACAAACCTGTGGACCATTATTAGATTTAAGGTAAAACATGATTTGGCATATTTACTAGTAAAAAAAACACTTGGTTTTTAAAAAATTAATTTAGCCTCAACAGTATAGCGAAACCTGTATACACACAAGTGAAGTGTGTAACAGAAGTGTACTGAGCATGTTTCATTATTCATCTCTGGAGGTTCCTTCCTTTCTTAAGGACCTGTGCCACTGGTGTCTGCTGGCAGGTGTAATACATCATGAAATCCATGGATTTTTTTTGCTGGTCTTAAATTACCATGCACAAAGAGCTCTTTTTCCCTTGACAATTAGCATAAATTGGATCTGAAGCACAGCACAGGAGACCTCTTCTTCCTGTCATTGTTTTGCTCTCTGTTACTAAGATTTTTGCATATCATGTGCTGTGGCAAGCAAAGAGGAAGATCTGTCACCATAGAACGTGCCCTAAACCTGCGGAAGCCAAAACAGTGCAAGTTTCTAGATGATAAATGTCACATGTATTTAAATGGCTCATTAGCACAATGCCCTGGCTACCCATTTCAGAATGAGGAATTTCACCCCTTATGTAAGGTGGTTAGCCATTTTTAAGCACTTTACACATACATTTATGTGTAATACAGAAATCTAACACTCAGCTGGTCCCTTATATCTAAAATGTTAATAGTATAATGTCAACAATTTACTTGTCTTTCTATTACTGATGTTACTTGTGGTTTCAAATGGTCCATCACAGACCTGTCTGTTTATACTGGGTTGGGGCTTGCCATTTCAGACATGGTGGTATTGTGCAAACGCACTGGATGCATCAGACCGGATGCGTTACATGAGCCACATTAAGATTCCCTCTCCTTTGCCTCCCACTTTGTTGTGTCACTCCTAGGACACTGATTAACATATTTGTTCCTGCTCGCCTGTGTTAGCCAAACATTTTGTGTATTTACTACACCTCTCACTCTGTGACCCCCCACTCAGAGAGAATTACTCAGAGAGAGCAATTGAAATGATAAAAGTTGGAGAAGGCTATAGGGCCCTATTGAATAAACTTCTGTTTTATATAAGGGTTTTGTTTCACTGCTTTTTAATCACCATTTGTTTTTCTAAAAGTCAAGTTCTTTTTAAATTGCAGAGAATGACATGAAATGGTCTGTTTTACATTGCCAAATTTGTAATTTGAGTTGTAAGATGCCATAAGCTACAGAAGCTAGTGTTCCCAGCCCCTGACATCATGCAAATTGTTATTCTTATAGACACGCACATATCAGTGTTTGCCAACATCTGAACCAAAATCAATAGCTAAAATCTACTTGTCTGGATTTCTGAAGATTTATTGTTAACAGGGTGTCATTCTTTGCTCATGCAGCCAAAGCGTGTGCTGTCCTTCTGAAATCCCTTTAACCCTTTACAGACCAGGTCTCCACTCCAGCCTTCACACCATCCCAAAATTCTTGCTTGATTTCTTTTGTACCATGTGCAGTGATATTGTATGGGCTTTTTTATTATTCATGGACCTGAAAGAAGTTTTAAGTAAGCTTTATGTCATTTCTTTTTTTACCTTTGTTTTCTTCAGGGACAAATAGCATGTAGTGCAGTGTGCCACCTCACATTACAAGTATGTGGCCAACAACATACATGAAATTGAGTTTGAGCTTCAACACTTATCTTGACAGTGACATTGGGGATGGGTAAATAAAAGACACCTGTCCTGTCAACCATTTATTTGCCCTAGTTCATCTGGTTCTGCCCACATAAATTTGACCTTGACTGTCCATCAGTCCTGATTTGGACATGTCAGCACAAGTTGCTGTGGGATTTGTTCAGATAGATCCTGCTTGTTCAATGTTGTGTGACAGCCTGTCCTCTCGTTAGTAGAAACAATGTATGTCATGTTAGTTTGCATGCTTGTTTATTTCTGTGCAAGTGTCCTTATTAGTTCCTCTGTGGTTGATTTGTTATTGAGTGATTCTTAACAAACTTGTAAGTTTCTCTTTCAACTGCCATCAGGGTTCTGAAAGAGTTTTTTATGCAGGCTCCGTGGTGAATCTCTCACTGGGTTTACATGGTAACAGGGCTTACAGGAGAGAGGTTTAATTAGGATCTATTCTATTAACCTGTCACCGGAGGGTTTGTGTTTGTGTAAATGCATACGTGTTAGCAAGAGAATGAACGAATGATTGCGAGATTCAGGAAAGGGGGAAAAAGCTCAAGGCATCAAGGGTGCTATTATGAGCCAGGGTTTCCATGGTAATCTCCTGTTTCAAATCTTTGTGGTTTTAAAAATCACTTTGTGTTTTGGCACAGATCGATGAGCACAGCTTTTCCAAATTGTTTTTTCTTTTCAGACTTTGTTTTAAACCTTATTTAAACCTCTTCATGCATTAACTGCCCTGCCTGTGGTGTATGCTGTCTCTTAAAATGCTGGTTTCTTTGGCAACCACTAAGAGAGGCTGCTTCACTCCAATAAACTATACACAAGTCTCACTGACTTGTGTTGGGCCATAAACGTTATATAATGATTCAAGGTTAGTTGAGACTGGCTTGGTTTTATTAAGTTGGTTTGGTTTTACTAAGTTTATTTCAAACTAATTCGTGGGACGACAGTGTTCTTGTCATCCTTATTTTTGAAATTGTCTGAAACCTTCTACATGTACCACTACTCTATGTAGAGATGTCTTTCCCTCACTCTAGTGGTTATTGTTTGCTTAACTCACAATTTGGAGTGTGTGGCATCTTTTATGCAGACAGCTGCTAGCTTGTGTTTATTTAACTGGAGTTTGTGGCAGTTGTGCGCACAAAACAATTGTCATGAGTTTCTCAGTCTGTACTGTGCTAGATTCATTCAAAAGCAGTCTGCCAGACTACAAGAGCAAATTCCTTCATATTTCCAGACACTTAGCCTGATTTTACATGCCCGGGCTCCACTCATTAGCTATCCTGCTGCGTTCAGCTCAGCAGTGGCCTCTCAGAATCGATGTGTCAGCTTGTACGACACGTCTTGGACCTGTAGTGGGGCTGGTTGGTGTAATAAGTTGGTGTCCAGGTTCTCTTTCATCTTAGTGTTGTCAGGAGCTGCCTGGCTCCTCTGACGTTAATAACATGCATGCTTTCGTTTTAGATCCTAATTATGTTTCTCTTTTTGGTAGGCTGTTTGTCTGCTGTATCATGTGTTGTGTGTGTGTGTATATGTCTAGCAACGCATTTCTTATTTGCATCTTTTTGTTGTTTGTTTTCTGTTACAGAGATATTTGAATTATATTTAGAAATGTGTATTCAATAGACCCATTGTATTCCCCATGTATTAGCCCAGGGTAGCAAGGCTTTTTTCATTCATTTATCATCAAATAAAAAAACACACACCTCCATGTTTATGCTGATTTCCCCACTGTACATTTTATCATATTTATTTGTGCAGACCATAAGGATTTATGCAACAAAAAAATACCAGGCAATCGTTGAATTGTTTAACTTTTGTATTTTATTTTGTCTTGCTTTTATTGATATAAATAAAGTATTTTATCATTCTTAAGTTGTTGTTTTTTACACTTTTTCCCTTTGTCTGCCATGCAAGACATCTCATTCATCCCATCTGTTTCAAGCCACATTAAATGACAGGCAGAGAGATCTTTGCTCTTAATACTACAGTAATTTATTTAGGATATGTTGGATGCCCTGTCCATATTGTTTTTCTCTAACTTCTTGAAATTGCACTTCATACCTGCCTCATGGCCCATAATGCAGGGTTTTTATGAACGCACGTTTTAAATACCTGGTCAAATTTGTGTAGTGCCGTGTTGTATTTTCATGTCTTTCAATGTGTGATTTCTGTTGAATCTCTTGCACGGGTTCACTGCAACCAGAAACCATCTGATTATTGCGTTGTAACTATTTGAAATTGTAGACTCCAGGAACAATAAACCAATGTTTACTTGTGTATCTTCTGTTCAAAGACTAAGTTATGTTAGAAAACTCGTACATTGTAATGTACGAAGAGACTTTGTACAGCAGCATTATCAACTTGGTGATCCTGTTCCCCAACCTTACAGTAAGTCCCACCAAGCTGAGCTTTACTTGCATGTCTGATTCATGGTTCCATCTCTGGCATGTACTTGAAGAAATGGTCCCGAGTCTCCAGAGATATGAATGGTCACATTAACACTTTGAGGCAGTAGTTCATTAACTATATTTAGAATCTGATATTTTATTTGCCTAGTAACTACTACATATGTTGGAGATTTTTTATGGATATTTCACAGATCATTGGTCTGTGTACAGCATGTAGGCATTTGCTGGTTTTCCTCAGATGTGTAATGTTGGGGAAAGGACTCATTTTGGCTGTTTATGCTTGTGCAGGGTCTGTCAAGTTTGGTAAAGCACTTGTATCAGTCGATGAAAACCTTTAATATTTAGACCTGAAACAAAATCCCTAATCATAAATTACCTTTGGTTTTCCTGTGAGCTTCATCAAACAGCACTGGTTGAAGTTAATGATCTTACCATACCAGTCTCTGTTGATCTCGTTTTGTATACCTGCATTGAGATGTTCGACCCAGGCCCAAGAGATGTGATAGACTGAACTCAATTTATTTTGATTGGTTTAATTTGTACCTGTTTTCTTGCATGTTTTTGTATCTCTTATGCCTGGGAAAGTTTCACAGTTCCATGTAATGTTTGCAAAGTTTTATTAAATATGGTGCTGTTTTTTAGTATGCTGTTGCTGTTGTAGTGATGGACGGATTCTGTATATGTTATTTTTCTGGTTTAACAGTGATTGGGTGTGCTGATTTGGTATGTTAATTCTTTATTGCAATTTTGCTTGTCAGTTTTTTTTGTCTCAGTCTCTGTTATGTTGTCTGTATCTGTAAAGAAAAATTATGGTTGCAAGCCACTAACCTAAACCATGAGTGAATGCCTTGTGAATAAATGGATTTAACGCTCGCACTTGCCGGTTTCTTAATAAAGAACATTTTTAGAACAGATTTTTATCTTGACAGCTTATTCTGAACATCTATTAATATTCATCCACACAGTTGAACCTTGGATCTGACTTAATCTCCCAAGGGTTGCTCTTACACAGCTTCTACAGTAATTGTATCAAGATCCCAAACTTTTTTTAGAATGTTTTTTAGAACTCCTAGATTCTCCAAGTTTCAAAGTACAATCAGGTTCGTTACTAAATTAGATGTAGACTTCTACTGGCAGAAACAGACTTCTACTGATCAGCTTGAAAAGTCTTCTACCAAATAAAAGTCTGTTTCTGTAAGCAGACATTTTAGAATGTATGTAACGGAAGGTATGTAGCTTTTCTCTCATCTGTTAAAAAATAACATTTTTATAAAGAAAACTAGCATCACTACTATTATTATTGCTCATCGTTAGTTTAGGGCAGGGGTCACCAACCTTTTTAAAACTGAGAGCTACTTCATGGGTACACATGAGTCATACGAAGGGCTACCAGTTTGATACACTTCTAAAATAACAACTAAACCATGTATAATAAACGTTTTTAAGATATTGTCATTTTTAAATCTATATAAATGCAAGTGTGATTGTAAAAGAATAGCAACAGAATAAAATAAAATTTTAGGCGCAGCTCACTAGTGAGTTGTGCTATTTTTAGAACAGGCCTGCGGGCGACTCATGTGGTCCTTGGGGGCGACCTGGTGCCCACGGGCACCGTGTTGGTGACCCCTGGTTTAGGGGTTTAAAAATGTGCATAACTCATCTTGTGCAATTTGTGCTACAGACTAGGGTTGTTACAAAACCATAAACACGTTACGATACTATACCAGCTGAAGTATCACGATACCAAGTAGTATCGCAATACCATGCGATATTGTATTAATTCAAATCTACGAAATGAACGATCTTAGAAATACAAAGATATAAATGAAAATAGACCAAATTGTCCACAGAATCATTGTTTAATTAAATAGCTTAAATTCTCTGTTCTCACCGCTGGTATTTTGGACCCTTAGTATTGCGATACTACCGTAGTACCGGTACACCGTGCAACCCTACGACAGACATGAACCTTGAGAACTTTTTATAGTACAGATAATTTTATTAATAATTTTTTGGTAACAGTCATGGCCAAAATTATCGGCACACTTGCAATTCTGTCAGAAAATGCAACCCTTCTCAGAAAATTGTTGTAGTTGCAAATTTTTTGGTACTCACGTGTTTATTTTTTTGTTTGCATTGGAACAACACAAAAACACTGTAGAAAAACAGAAGAAAAGTCAAATCTGATACAATTTCACACAGAACCAAAAAATACCCTGGACAAAATTATTGGCACGCTTAAATTAAAATTTGGTAACACCCCTTTTGGAAAAACAATAACTGAAATCAATCGCTTCCTGTAACCATGAAAGAGTTTCTTACACCTCTCTACTGAAATTTTGGACCAGTCTTCTTTTGCAAACTGCTCCAGGTCATTCAGATATGAAGGATGCCTTCTCCCAAATGCTGTTTTGAGATCTCTCCACATGTTCTATGGGATTCGGATCTGGACTCATTGCTGGCCATTTCAGAACTCTCTAGGGCTTTGTTTGTAACTACTAACTTGTTTGTAACTATTTCTAAATGATTTTTGAAGTATGTTTCGGGTCATTGTCCTGTTGGAAAACCCATGACCTCTGGTGGAGACGGAGCTTTCTATGTTGTGCCCCAAGAATCTTTAGTAATCATCGGATTTCATGATACCATTCACACAGTCAAGGCATCCAGTGCCAGAAGCAGCAAAGCAACCCCAAAACATCTTTGAACCTCCACCATGTTTGACTGTAGGGACTGTGTTCTTTTCTGACACTGTTGTACCCTGTGTCTGCAGATCATCTTGAATTTGTTTGGAAGTTAATCAGGGTTCTCTATCCACCATTCGAACAATCCTTCGTTGTAATTTTTCATTAATTTTGCTCTTTCGTCTACGTCCAGGGAGGTTAGCTACAGTGCCATGGGCTGTAAACCTTCTGATGATATTGCACACAGGTGGAAACAGGAACATTAAGATCTCTGGAGATGGACTTGTAGCCTTGAGATTGTCCATGTTTTCCCACAATTTTTCTCTTAAATCCACAGACAACTCTTTACACTTCTTTCTTTTCTCCATGCTCAGTGTGACACAACACAAAGGTTGAGTCAACTTTTTTTCCATTTTAACTGGTTGCAAGTGTGATTACTATATTCCCACACAGTTACTTGCCACGGGTGTGTCTAAATACAAATTACAGGAGCATCACATGCTTGGAAAGCAATTATGTCTTACAATGTTGACAAGGTGCCAATAATTTTGTCCAGGGCATTTTTTAGGAGAAATTGAACACAGAATTGCAAAACATTTGCAATTGTAACAAATTTCTGAGAGAAGTGTTGCATTTTCTGACAGAATTGCAAGGGTGCTGATATTTTTGGCCATGACTGTACATGCCATCCAAGGCCAAAACTGTAAACATGCTTGGCTATTTTAGCTTTTCCAATAATAGCCTTACTAACAGGTAAACACAAAATCAAACATACAATCTTAACAAGCATTTTTAGCCGAATGAACCCCATAGAACAGCTTTGTGTTGAAATACCAGCTGGGAGCCAGAACTTATCACCCACCATCTGTGTATGGGACGAGTATTAATGGGACCAAACACATATTGTAATGTAAATGGTTTTGAAATTAAATGTTTCACTTTGGCCATGTACTGTAGTGTATAAATACTAACAAAGTTGCTTAAGTTGTACAAGCATTATTTTTTATTTACATTTGCTTTGAAAATTATCATTGTTATAACTTTTAGAAACTAATGATAATTAGTTCATCTTTCATTGCTTATTCTGGGGCATTTGTTGGTGGTTCAAGGAGCTATCTCAGGCTCATCTATGCCTAATCCCCACAGGCCCCTCGCTCTCTTTGCCAAAGCCTTGACCCCAGGAATGTCACACCCTCTCAGACAGAACTGAACAGCTGTAAGGAGAGGGAAAGAGAGCGAGTATTCTTTCCTCTGAAAGTTCTAGAGCAGCTTCTCAGCAGCAGGAACAGTTCCTAAGTTCCTGAGACACACACGGGCAGAGCAGTTAAACAAGTGAAAGAGTCTCAGCTGAAAGACCAAAAGAGGCCATGAAACTCAAACAGAACAGCACGGCTTTACTGTGTTATAACAGTGGCTGCGGAGATCGACTTGATGCTGAGAAAAACTCTGATGGTAATATTTACAGCTTATTGTTATTTATTTTTATACTAACAATGCAGAATGTTGAGTCCATATATTTTGAATGTGCATGAGGGTTGTGATTGGTATTACAGGTTATTCGGCATTAAACTTAACCAAGAGCAGAGTTTTACATAAGGAAAGAGTTCAGTTTACTTTCTGTACAAACCTATGAAGCTGTGATATATTATATTCTATATATACATACATTTTATTGAAAACAGAGCCAACCACTAACTGCAGTACAGTAATTGATGTGAAAGACATCTGCTGGTCTCAGATTCTCTACATTTGAGTGTTAACTACGTTTTCAATTTGAAATAAAACAGTGTAACAGTCTCTGGCTAATTACCACTTGTTTACTTATCTCTTATTTACACATTTAGAAATGATAGAATTCCACGAGGTGATAGACTGATAAATTTAGAGTGTGTGTTTATAGAAGCTGGTTATATCTTTAGGGTCTCCAGCATATGCTGCTGAATGTTCTAATCAAATGATGCTACCATAAATGGTTGTTCTCCAGAACCCTCCCCAGCTGGGCTACTGGATACTTTGTGTGTTTAAATACAAAGGTCTTTATGACTCCAGATATTAATAAAATTTAATTTCTGTTTCTATTGAACAACCTATTTTCTCTCTCACTACCTGAAGATGCCTGTCACTATCACCCTGGTGTGCCAATCTTCCAAGATGCTTTAAAGGTGAGCGCAGTCTTTGTTTTGATTTTTCTCCTCAGGGCTCCTCAGGGTCCTGCTGTAAAAAAAGGGCAACACATTTCTCAAAGTTCCTGTCAATTAAAGTATGCTGATATTATGATTATCATACAAGTTTAATCTTATCCTACCTTATCATGCTTTGCACACAGTAGAGTGAAATCATTTGACAGAATATGATTCAGACCATTTTTGGGGTTCAAAATGCAAAATATACCGCCAAATAATACCTTGCATAGCAGGTACAGGTGCAATATCTTTTCTGAGCCTCCTAATATAAAATTAATGTCTCATCACACCTAGCTGACTTTTATATGCAGAAATCTTACAATTCAGTGGCGTGACAGAATTCATTCCATTTATTCTTTTAGCAGATGCTTTTATTCTTTAACAAAGACATGAGACTTTAACATACAGTAGTGGCCAATGTTATCAGTGCCACAATAGAGGATGTCAAGAGTAATCCAAGTAGTACAGTAGTAATTGTACAAAATCCACAGCATAAGTGTAATCAAATAGAATGATTAGAAGTAATAATTGTATTCATTGTTCATTTTTGCATCATTGCACGTTCTCTTAAAAGAATGCATAAAAAGACATTGACACTGTGACAGTCTTAAGCATGTACTTATCTGCTCTGGGTTCGTTCATTATTTGCACCTCATCAGATGCTGATTGGCTCATCCTTCCCTCTGTGCTCATCCTCTCAGGGCTGCACCCACAGGCACCATAGTAACGAGATACCTCAGGAGCCTCTGCGGCCGGTTAATGACCGCAAATAAGGGCGATGTGAAGCAAAACGTTGGACAAGAAATTATCTACCAGGGACACAAATTAGCAGAAGCCCTGGAAAAGGCGAGACCCAGGTATGTGTGCATGTAGTTGTATTGAGTGATGTCAGGTAAAATGTGCTGGATGTTGAACTAAACTCAACAGTCTGAGTTTGTTAAAGTGAGGGTGACAAATCATTTACCAGTCTTGTGGGGAAAAACATACTACAGTAATTAACTTTTCACCTTCATGGTTTATATAAGATTTAGATGTAATGTTATGAATCTTAAATTAACTATTAATAACCATAATTATTAGTTACTGGTCTATTTAATCTAACCCTCCTCATCTAAAATGGACCAACACATAGATCTGCTCTACTTAGTAATGCCATTCTTTTTTCGCATACACACACACAGATTTTCATGCTTTGCAAGGACTTTCCATAGACATGACTTTTATACCATACAAACTACATATTTTATCCCCTAACCCTCACCGAACCTTTTTTGCATGTTTAAAAAAAGTATCATTTAGTATGTTTAATAATCAATTTCTCTCATTGGGACCATTGACTGGTCCCCACAATGTAGGTGTGTGTGACTTTTAACATCCTATGGTAGAAAAACAAAACACACAGAGAGAGATGGGAACGAACGAATGAACGCATGCACACCATACTAAAGGCAGCAATGACTATATGACAAATCCAGCAGAATATGTCTGAATGTTTCTTAATTAGCTGATTTTTTTACCCACACAGGCATACATTTTAAATAGTTTACTGTTCTAAATAATTTGCCAAAAATTTACCTGACACTGCCGTTTATAAATGTATTGTTTTGGTTCTGGATGCTGATAGGTTAAAACTAAATTCCAGAAATGCTATTAAAATGCACAATATAGTATCATTTCTGTTCACCTGTTCCCTACTGTGTATATTACAGTATATTACATCAGAGACTATATCTACAGGCACAAGATAGGGTACAAATGCAGAGGGTACAAATGCACACACTCTGTCTTTCCCTCATATTCGGTTTCATTCTACTCTCACCAGCACAGAACTCCATTCACATTCTTCTCCCTCTGCATACAAAATGTAGACCTTTTCCCTCTCTCTCTTTGTCTCTTTCAAATACACCCCCTCCTGCTTTTTAGGTAAAAACAGACAGTGACATGTTTTTTTAATATCTCTTCACAGTTCAGATGAGCCAAACTCAAAGCTGCGGGTGAAGATCTCTTCCTCTTTGTCTCAGATTCTAGGTGAGAGAAGCTGAGAGTGAACCCTTTAACAGCATGTGCACACACATCTAAAGAGCAGCAAATAGAGTCAGCTGCAATAAAAGCAGTGCAATCAAAATATCAAACAACAGAGTTTTGTAACATTTTGTGTGTGTGTAGCAGCGTACTTCTACTCGCACCACAAAGAACTCCGCGGCACCACTGGCTTAGGTGGACCACGTCCAGGGGCAGACTGGGACAAAAATTCAGCCCTGGCACTGTAGCCACACCAGCCCACATTACCACACCGAAACAGCCCCACCCTTATAAACTAATTAAAAATAATCTGTGAATCTTGTAGAGTCTGTGTGCTGTCTGTTTATGCCGTTTGTCTGCTATTACTTATGATAGGAGTAACCTGTGAATGTGTATCACACACACACCTTTACACACAAATGGACATGCATGCTTCTCCTTGTTTCTATGTTGACATTGTACACATTGTCTGTCTGATTCTACATCTTCTCATCCATTTTAACTTTGTAACTCTGCGATTTTAATATGTTTGTATGGCTGTCTGTGATTATACTTGTTCCTCACTCTTGCCTGACTGTCATTGTGTCCATGCTTCTTGCTGGTCTCTGCGGTCACGATTC
>JAZGTJ010009523.1:0-19283 GCA_036877575.1 Botia almorhae
TGTAAAATAACTTTTTACTTTAAATAACTAAAAACTTTTCCCCAAAGGCACATCCACACACATTAAGGCGTCATTGAGTTTTGCCACATCTAAAATACTCAAGATAAAGCCAATCAAGAGACAGCATGTGACCACAAGACGTCAGTGAATTACTGCCTTATTGTCTCTCATCTCAAGAGGGCTATTCGCCTGAGAATTATTCCACCTCTTCAGACGCGCATGTGTGAGTGTGTCATGTTTGCCTGCGTGGAAAGTTGTTGGTTTATCTCCGTGAGTCACAAGCTGGCGCAGTCTCGCGCGGTAACGCAGCATGACACTATGTACAGACAGACCCTGACAAGTGTGGCTATTGGCACAGAATTAAAAAAGGGAAACGACACAAATGATCCGTTTAAAACTCTCGTAATGAAGTCTGAGAAAACATAAACTCAAATAAGTTTTAAATAAAAACAGTGGTGTCGCAGATCAAGCTAACTTTATAAAAAACAGATGGAAAACGAATACCGCGCTGATCCCGACCGTAAAAGAGCCAGAATCCTATTAGAGATGCAAAAACCCACGTTGGGATGAGCCAGCGGGGGACGCCCCCTCTCCTGCGGCAGGTCGCATGGCCTGGCACAGTCTGGCCCGCCTCCAGGAATCCGTTCCACCAGCTGCTCCGACCACAGCAGCTGGGCAACGTTTGGAAAACGCCACACTGGGGAATTCTGGGTAATTTACCTCCTTTGATGCTCTCAGTACCCTATAATATTAAATCAAAGGCTCTCTCTTTTACTGCCACGGGTTGAGCGCTGTGTGTTTGGTATTAAACACACTGGAGAGTGTATTTATGACGGCGTGAGGGGCCCGCTGGATATCCAATCCGACCGCGAGGAAGTGGAAGAGTTTTCCGAAAGTGAATTGAGCTGAAAAATAAAAGCAAATGTTCGGATATAATATTCTTGGGTGGTTTGACTGTCAGCTCTGGGAATACGACGCCTCTCCATCTCTCAGCTGATGTGAGACAGTGGCGAGAACTTCCTCCCAAGCTTGCATAGTTTTTTGGGGACAAGTTGATCTGTGGCCTTCAGGGCTACAACATTACATGTATGATACCAAAGCATGTCATTCCCTAACATGTTCATGTATTAGTCAACAGGCCTGCACTGTGCTTTGATTTTCCACTGCAGCATCTCCAAAAGACAGTATAGTTATTCATAGTAAAATCTTCTGATCAAGCCCTTTTAAACACAAAGGTCCCCACTGTAGCCAATAAAGGGCTTTTGTGGGCCCCAATCATATAGAATGAACAGACTGAACCGTATGTGAGCTCTGCCACAAAAACAGCAGTGATGATCGATTTGAACAGCCGTGAGAACTACAGTCGCCCTCTTTATATCTTACATCTCTCCCTCACCATCAGTTAACAGCTTTTGTCTTCTAAACTCTTTATCAAAGGCAGCGTATTTCAAAAGAGGTCACGCCCAGGTTAACAGGGAATGCTCTCAGAACGTTGGCGAACGTTTTCTAAAAAGGTCTCTCGTGGTTTAAAGAAATGTTCTTGCAATTCTTGCAGTTACATATTTAGAACGTTTTATTAACATATATCAAAAAATGTTGTTCTTAAGTTGTTGGTAGAACATTTAAAAAATGATAACGAATTTTAAAAGGTTTGAATAACGTTCTCATAACCATGCAAATATGTTGACACAATGTCTAAAAAGCATTTTCAAACATATTCCTAGAACATTCAAAATAACATTTTTAATATTGTTGTTAAAATGGAAACGTTTTTATAATCTAAAATGACTAGCTGGGATTATAACACCCTGATAAACGTTATTGTTAGCTGGGTAACAGTTAGCAGGGTGATCGGCACACAGAAGAGACTCAAACAAAATCTGCGCTGCCTCAACATCGGGTCTTGGAAAACCTGACTCACGTAACAAGGTTCAGATTAATCGTGGAATGTACAACCGGCCTGTGATGTCGTTCAGTCGAGGATGAAGAAAACAGGGCGATAAATACAGCGTTTGAGACTCTAAGCATGAGCGCATCAGAACAATGACCCGAAATGTGGGCTGAGGTCACGGCACGCTCGAATTTCACACCATGTTTTCAAGTTTACATAGCAGAACAGATGGACGATACGAGCCGACAGAAACACTCTGGGAAGTTTGGAGGGCGTGCGAGGAGAAGTCACGTAATTTAAAGAACTCTTTATTTCCTCTCTTAAAAGTGTGAAAACGCCACCCTAACAAGTTTGATTTGAGCTTTAGTGAAGAACACAGCTGTCTGTGGTCGCCCTGGGCTCGCGATCAGACACAGTTTTAACTCAGAGGAAGAAAACAAGCGTGGTGTCCTCTTTCTCTCTCTCTCCCTCTCTCTCTCTCTCTCTGGTTCTCCACGCCTATTCTTCTCCATTTTCTCTGGCACGACTAACAGACCAGGGCTATTTTTAGACGCGCTGCTTTCTATTTTTAGAAAACTACCGGTTTGCAAGCATTTAACGGGGTGGGACTACATAAAACTCACAAAAGCTCGGAATGGGGAGGGGGTCTGGCACAAATGTTGGGCGTCTGTTCCTTATTTCAGAAGCTCGGCTGCTCGCTGCCCAGGACAGGGAACGGAAAAGGGGCAGTGAGGTAAAGAATGTGAAAATCTTCCATCTTATAAATAACCACACGTTTCGGCCAAGCACATAAACTACACCACGCTGTTACCGAATGAGGCTTTAAACTCATGTCAACCCCTTTAGTGGAGGAGGAGGGTAAAGAATGCAAAACAAAGACTTCTCTATTTGGTGAAATTCCTGCTGCGATGAACGGCGTATGGCGCTAATTTTTTAGCGCTTTATTTTTTGGCGCTAATGTAAGGTTCTGAATTCTGTAGAATAAATGTGGAATGAGGTAGTTAACTAATGTTAACACATGGAACCGTGATACCAGTATATATAAATATAAAGCCACAATTCTATTAATCAGATTGTAAACAGCTCTTGCTTCTGGCATCTTCCTCACGTTATGACTGCAGTGTGAGGGGTTAACATGAAGCTGTGTAAGCCCAGCAAATCAGATTCAGTTTTAATCTGTTAATCGTCATCCATGTTCAGGCACAAAGAAAGACTGAGAGCTTCACGTTTGATCTTCTGCATGCTGAATAAAACAAATCACTAAAAAACCCAGCTAACAATTTCAGGTTGTGTGAATGTTTCCCTAATGTTTCTGTTCAGTAACCATAATGTTAAAAATGTTATTTTGAAAGTGCAAGAACGTTTGTCCAGTTGTTTTAGACATTAACAACTGTGTTGTTTTAGACATTTTAAAACATTAAAAACTTCTGCTTTGATACCTTTGAGAGGAAGCTGAGAGAACTTTTAGAGAACGTTAGCCAAGGAAAAAGCATTGGATTACTTACAAATGTGTTGACATGCAACTGCACGAAGACAAATGATCTAAAGTGGGTGAGCAGCAAAATGTTTCAGGCAATTTTGCCTTGAAATGAAGCCAGTTTATAAAGTAAGTTGGTGATGTTTTCTCTGTTACTTTTAAAATAATATCGATGCGCTAATCGCTGGAGGCGTGTGTTCTCTGAGGTCTGTGTGGGTGAAATCAAGTGAGGGGGCACGTGGTTATCATCTTTAATGCCGTCCAGCACAGACCAAACACGAGAGGTCAAGCACCAGGCGCACAAATCTCATTAACCACCACTAATGTCATTAGCAACGTGACCTTTCTTATGCCCATGTTTCATTGACTCCTCAACAGGTGAGGAGACCCAAAAGTGTCTCTGGAAAGGGTCTGGAAAGGCCACGTTCGGGGAGGATGTTTGTTGTCATTTAGGATTAAAGGGGCATTTTCAGATTACGCTAAAATAATCAGGGAAATGGGATTATCCGGGATTCTCACAGACTCAGGAGGGAGTCTGTGAGATTGGCCATGTGGAGACTAGATGTTTCTCAGCTCATGAGGCGAGTCGTGCTGTTCCCCTTTGAAACGAACAGCTCGGCCTCATGCAAAAACAGCAGAATCCCAGCTGAAGTCTGACCTCAGGGTCACGCTTGTAATGCATGTGTCAACATCGCAAATGGCGTGTTGAAACGATGTCACGCGAGACTAAACAATGCAAAGTTACTGAGCTTAAAATTACAGCCAGTTACTGTATGTGCAAGTGAGTGGTACAACAATTTGAGCTCAAGCTTGAGATAAAAAATCCATCAGCACAACTCTCTTGTCTACAAACGCCCTTTTCAGCAAAATCTATAGGGTCATTTCTCGTCTTTATGGCTTGTGTTCTGTTGTTTTTAACTGGCAGGAGTTTGTTTGTGTGGCACCAAACAAGTCAGTTGACGTCTCTTCGTGTTTTTTCTGGACTAGGGACTTTTCCTGGGGAAATATTTTTCCCACTGTTCCCATTGGGAGCGTCATGGCCTTTCATGCATGTGGGGTGGGAAACCTTCAACTCCTCCCTTCCCTGAGAGAGCCTGTTGATTCCCAAAGTCGGGCTTTGACAGGTGGCCCGGAGGAGTTTGCCTTTTACTCGCTGATCTGAGAGCAGTTTCACAGCTGGTTTTTGGTTTACTGGTGGTAAATTCAGCTGATGAAGCTCGTCTCAGATCAGTGAACAAGGAAACCCTTACCTAAAGCAGAATGACACTTGCTCCAAGACTGTTTTAAGGGCTCACATGTCACGCAAGGTGACAGCGACGAGCAAGCGAGACCGTAAATCTCCACACATACCACCTGGCACCTGCCCTTCCATGCTAAACCTGTTGCGTAACACGATTCTGACGGAATACAGTAAAGTCTTCAACCCTGTTTACTGGCTGAACATCAGCTGTTCTTACTGTATAGACCACGAATAATTGCAACTATTACAACACACTGTTGAAACAAATGACCACCAAACACTGGCCAGCTGTCAAATCCTGCAACTCGCATAGCCTGTCGCAATATATGCCATAAAACTGTGCCTACAAGCCAGGTCACACTTTGCTGATCTGTCCATTTTTTAACACATTCTTGCATCTTCAACTCTGACATTTTGGCAAGTCCTGTTGAAAGAAATCAATCCTATGCTAGTGGCTGGGTTTTAACACAGTAGATGGTTTCATGTTAGCTAGTAGCCCATTCTGGCCGAGCAACAAAAACTAGCTAGCATGCTAATGACACGCTATTGATGGTGTCGCTGCAAAGAGCAACTTACTTCCACAATATCGGAATTAGTCCGACTCTCGTGGGGTTCGTTGTACTCGGTGTATTTGAGCAGAACCTTGTCCATGTCAGTGCTGGCGTACTGGAAGAGTTTATTAGTGCTGTTGAAAATGATGAGGGCAATCTCACAGTCACACAGAACGCTCAGCTCGTAGGCCTTCTTCATCAGCCCAAACTTCCTCTTTGTAAACGTAACCTGGTGGAAGAAGAAGACAGGCAGAGGTTATTTTGGGATACGCTGACGAGTCTGTTCTATTGTATTCCAAATTTAAAATAGTTTTCATTAGCAAAGCTCGAGTAAACAGACCCATCAATATAATACTTTGTAATGGTGCCCCAGATAACAATTTTCCTGGACGTTTTCCGAATGTTTCTATTATGTAACAAAAACGTTATAAATGTTATTTTAAAAGTTCTATAAACATTGTTTTGTTTTTTAAAACGTTCCACGATAACATAAGGATAACATATTTAATCAACGCTATATAACATTTCCTGTAGCTCAGTGGTTAGAGCGTGGCGTTAACAACGCCAGGGTCATGGGTTAGATCCCAGGGATTGCACATATATTGTTTAGTATAATGCAATGTAAGTCACTTTGGATAAAAGCGTACATAAATGTAATTTAAGGAAACGTTCTATTAATGTAACTGCAACCATTTTTGAACGTTTAGAGAACGTTAGCCAACGTTCTGAGAACATTCCCTGTAAACTGGGGTTGTTGAATTTGACAGGGTTCTCAGGTTAGACACTAACAGTACTCCGCGTGCCATGCTAAATTTAGAGCGGTGACTTAGAGGTGAAATTCTGCCAGGCACGCGTCACAAATTGACAGCCTCTGGGTGGCAGGGTTCAGGGTCCAGGACAGCTTGGGCGAATGGTGACCCCACATGACCCGGGCACACCACCAGTGTAGCACGCGTTCCATTTAAAAAGGGCGATTTCCCAAAGACACCATTTAAACTCTCGTAGAACAAAACGTCCATCTGTGATGAGATGGCAATGAAATTGCGAAAGGAACGGCCATATGGGCTGCAGAAACCCTTAAAAAACTGTTGGACACCCGCCTGAAACCGTCAAACTCTGTATGATTAAATTCGAACATCAAACAGCGTCGAGCCCAGAAGATCTCACTCTGGTCTCGTTTAAACTCCTCATTTAACTAAAAATAATGTTGTTGATATGCGATATATCATGTTAAAAATGTTCTACTAACAATGCTCCAAGAACGTTTGGATAACCTTGAGAGAACCTTTGGAGAACATTCTGAGAACGTTCCCTGTTAGCCGTGATACAGTAAGAGCGCATTGTTCAGGGTTTAAAATCAGGACACTTAATGAAATTCTCCGTTAGATCTCATTGAAGCGTTGATTCGGATTTACATGTTTTTCCTAAAATTGCTAAGGAATGTGACAATTAGGAGAACACAAATACAAAAATGGTTGACATACAGTAAGAGTGATTATCACAGCACATACTTAAATTAAACACCTGCAATTGAGTTTTGTGAGTACACGTCAACACGCAGAAAACACGTGTGAGGACGATAATCCAAAGAACAGGCCGTGCGTGTGTGCGTGAGCTCGGACGTCATGTGCTCATCACAAACAAACTCCAGCAGGGGGACCTTCTCACTTCTTCTGCTCTGCATGCTGATGGTCTCACCTCCACATGATTTAGATTACGCTCACACACACGCACAGGAACGACAGATGTCTTACACATGCTCACTGAAACGCGCCCACACACACACATACACACACACGTACAGATGGAGAAACCGGTTGCCTTGCGCACACTGCACGCGTTCAGAGCCACACAGCGCGCTCTCTTCAGCCTGCCTCGATTTACCTCACATCTCCGTTAACAATTTGAGGTTGTTAGAAGATTTTTAGGAATGTTGAAATGTTGTTTTGAATGTTCCAGGAGCACAACGTTCAAAATGGTTTCAAACATGTTCCACTAACGACTTAAAAACAAGATTTTTGATAAATAATATATGCATACCGCATGAACTTTTTTGGTAACTTTGAGAGACATATTAGGGAACATTAGCCAACGTTCTGAGAACGTTTGTTGTCAGCTGGAATGTCTGAGTCAGACGGACGCATGTTTTGTGTTCCTACAAGCTTCTGGTGCTAAACTGTGAGATGTCTGCCGTACGTGTAGCTTTAGTAATGAAGGATACTTAGAGATGTGCAGCTGGTTAAGATGTCTAACAAGTAGAATACATCTGGACCCTCAGACCACAGGAAGGGGTGGAGGGGGTGGCTGAGCTAATCGTGCCACTGCACTGGGATCAGGAAACACATTTGAGTGCATTTCCTGTAATAACAGGAAGGGTCTGATGGCTTCCCCTCCACAATGGCTTTGCATTGGCTTCCGGCCCCACGCTGGTCATTGCGAGACAGGTGGGGGACAAAGATGACAGGCAGTCATTTATTCTGAACCCTGAGCCACTGTCCGCTTAAACCTTCGAGCACTGTTCAGAACCAAAGAACAACGTAGAGAAGCAAGCTGAACGCCCTTATGTACTCACATGTCATTCCAAAACGATATGACTTTTTTGCTTCTGAGGAACACAAAAGAACATATTTTGAAGTTGGTAAACAAACACACACGGACTGCTGTGGTAATGAACACAAAACCACTGGCACATTTCTCCAAATATCTTCTTTTGTGTTCCGCCGATGAAGAAAACTGGAATGACATGAGGGTGAGGAAATGATGGACAATTTTTCTATCCCTTTAAGATCCTCACCGATTTTTGTGGTTTGACCTGAAGCTGTCAGAGTTAGTTATGAAATTAAATATGTCCTTCTTAAAATCATGATTCTCTCACTTCTGCACGACACAAAGCCATATTTATATGTGCTTTGCGGTTAGCACATACACAACAAAGCTTGTGGCTAAAAATAGCTCGACTATATATAACACAATGCTCATAAATGAAATAACCCATACCATGATGTCAGCGAGCCTCGAGCCTCGAACCCTCACGTTTGAGTGAGGCTGGTTTGATCAGTGAGGTGAGGGTCATAAATGTTGTCAGATGTGGCTTTAACTATCAGAGATCCTGCATTTGTAATGGGACGGGTGAATAATAGATTGGAAGTACTGGTTTTGGTGAATGACACGCCCTCTGGCTGAGACAGTTTCCTCTTCTCAGTTTCCAACCTCTGATTTAGACTCTAGGTCATATCCTCTATGCAGGGCAATGTGCTTAAATCACCAATAAAGATGTATTAAAAACAGCAATTATGGTGATTTAGGATCATCGTATTTCACTCATCATTTACCGAAGTTTATTTTATCTAACCCAATATTTATTTATTTTTATATAAAAATCAAACCTAGAAATATATTCTTCACTCTTATTTTTCCTATGCAATTCTGCTTCTTCAGTAACTGCATGTAAGTAATGTGTGCGCAAAACATTACAAGTAAACGGTCATGTATTCCCCAGAAAACTGAAAACAAGGCAATACTCTGTTTATTTAAGCATTTTTTTTCCATCCCTAACAGCAACATTAACTCAACTGGCATGAATATGGGGCGGGGCTTTCTGTCCCTTTGACCAATGGCGAATGGGTAAATATTTAAGAAACCTGTCTGAAAACAGTTATTGTTTTTGCAGTCCTGTTTATTAACCTTAGTGGTGCAGAAATGTCTCACTTTACCATTAATGAAGTGTTAAAACAGTAATTATGAGGATTTAGAAATATCGTACTTCAAACACACAAATTCACAACCCACATGAGCAAAACTAAACACAGCCCATCCAGAGTGAGAATTCTGCTTGTGAGTGTCTTGTGACGCTGTTGTGAGTACGCAGCCACTTCCCTAAGTGATACATGTGTGTGTGTGTGTGTGTGTTAAAGACTCTTGGATGATTAGCATGGTACAATTACAATTCTGTGAAACCACAGTCGCATTTCCATTCTTTCCTACAAAAGATAACATCTTTTACCTGTCTGTTGCGTTCGTCCATTATCCTCGCAATCTGAATCTTCTTCCTCCCCATTTTATCGGTCTGGTATTCCTTCCTATTTCAAAACTACTGTTCGCTCGACTCCTTCCTCTCTCTCTCTCGCTCCGATCCTCAGTGCAGTCTGTCCTCTGTTCTCGTTCCTCTTATTTCAAAGACTCCGGCTTTCGTTCCTGAACAGACAAGAGAAACACAGACTTTATCAGCCCAACGTGTGATATCACTCAGCCGCTGAATGTGGGAAAAACAAGGCGCTTTTGGTTAGCGGTAAACCAAATCGAGACCTGCTGGAAAACAGAACAGACTTCACAAAGCAACAAAATTATTTTCTTAACCTGTATTTCTGTCCTTTTTCTAGTGGTAATGCCACTAAACATGATAAATGTGCTGGAGAAGATATTAAGACGTGTTTTTTGAAAATATATATTTTTTTACTGCATTGGAAGATCGATTCTTTCTAATGCTAAGCAAAAATTTATCTAAATGGTTTGATTATTGACTAAAAGTAGCTGCTCTGCGTGTTTACAGTGATGGCTGTGGCCCTCGGCCCCTGGCCCTCAGCTGAACACCAGAGCAACTTGCATAAGAGGAAATAAAACCAGAGGTCAACCCACAATGCAAACGAGAGAATAAAGCAAAGGGCTCTGGGGAACAGCGGTGAAATGTCCAAACTCACAATAAAAGAGACAGACAGAACAGCAAACAAACACAGTCAAATTCTCTGCTCTGCTTCTGCTTTGGCGTGGTCAACAGCCTGGCAACACGTGACCTTTTGATCGCGCTTCAAGTCGAGTGATAAAAGCCAGCGAGATGCGAGAGGTTTATGAAGAAGAGATGGAAAGAACAGATGACGCATCAGACGAGGAAGTCGCAGGAATGTTGTGACAGCTTTTCATTTGAATTTGAAAAGCACACCAAATGATAAAAGCATCGGCTCAGCTTTGCTGATGACGAGAGAGTTTGCCAGAAAATCTAAACTTAGAATTAATCTAAATCGGCTGAGAGTAAATGCAGTTTACACCGGTAACAATTTTAGGTTGTGACAACGTTTTCCTAACGTTTCCATTAAGTAACAAAACTGCTCAACTGTTCAAATGCTTTTTGAAAGTACGTTCAAAACATCTAGTTTTTTAGATGTTGTGTTAACATTATTTCTTGGTTATATGAACATTATTCACGTTTTTAAAATTCTGTAACGTTCCACTAACTACTTAAGAATAACGTTTTTGATATATATGATAAATAACGTCAAAAATAGTCTTCCAGTGTTACTGCAAGAACTTTTTATAACATTTAAAGAACGTTAGCCAACACTCTTAGAACGTTCCCTGATAGCTGGGTAGGATCTTTTTTAGAGGAGTTTTATAATTGAGTTGGCGACAGCAACAGTCATCTTTTAATTTTTACAGGATCTCCACGTTACCTCCAGCAGCCTCCAGTCAGCAACACGTTACATAAGTTTAAGCAGTTCAGACATGTAATCCATCTAACCAAAGTAACTTCCCTTTAGCCACTCGTGTGATGATGTCCAACTCACTCATCTCAAACTAACCAATCAGTCTTATGTGTCGCGTTTCGAGATTAGCCACTCAAGCAGAAGTTATTCAAGGACGTCTTCCACATGCTGCGGGGTGGAAATATCGTTTACCGTGAGACTATGAGTTTGAGATGATGTCACCACAAAAGAAACAATTATATATTTGATATCTAATTAATTATTGAAATATGCTGTACATGCAGAGTTGTTCTGCCCTGCTGTAGGATCGTATCTCACGAGGAGTTCTGAAGGGAGTTGCCAGCTTTGATCAGAGAAACACTGGAACCGCACTCAGAAATGCCCACAGGAGCTGGACATGCGCAGGCAAAATGGCTCTGAGGTCAGAGATGCTGGCGTGTTTACCCATGTGACAGAAAGATAAAGACAGAGAGACACCGACCAGGGAGGAGCTGGGGGGGGGGGGTTGCTGAGTGCCAAGAAACCAGGAGCAGAGATCTCCAGAGAGTAATGTGCAACATTAAGCCACTTTGTTAATCTGCCCCCCTGCCTCTCCCCGGGGTAACAGGAGGGGACAGATATCTCCTCGCCCTGTGACGAGCAGCATGGTGCCACCGAAATAAAACAGCACCGAGATAACACCTAGATACTGTTGAGACTGTCTCCTGAGAGGCCATTAAACCCCGGACAACTTACGGAGACGTGTAGCAGGGGACCTCCTACTGTAGCGGCACAAATATACAAATGAGCTTTGGTGAGGGGCAACCTGAGGGAGAAAGTTTTGCTTTTCACCAGAAGAAGAAATTAGCCAAAGAGATTATTGGGCAAAGCAACCGCGCAGTCCATGATGTTGCAAAGAAACTGGCAGAGATGTAGCAGCCTTGAGGTTAACTCACCCGCTCAGCTCCAAGTGGTTAATTCCCGAAACCTCCCACCCCACGTCCTGTCCTGTCCTCTCTCTATCACAAAAACGCACAAAAAAACAAGCGCGCTTACGTACTCTCCACAACGCTAAGGCCATTATTGGTGGATTCGAGCGGTTGCCAAGGTGTTGCTATGTAGAGTTCTAAGTTAGCACACTGCCAAGTTGTTGTTAGGTGGTTGGCCTCTGTGATGTTTTACTCTGTCGATATGACTTTTAATCGTCTGCCAGGAAAAACATTTGATCCTTTAGAAATGTAATTTCTAATGTGAGATATCCAAACAAACCCAAAGATTGCCTTAGCAAGCACCATTATTAAAAATGACAAGACCAAAACCCCTCAAACCGGCATTAGGAACAGGCTGTGGCGTAACTTGGCGAACATCACAACGTCATTATCTCTATCTCTCAAGGCATCTGAAATACTGAAGTCGTGCCAGGCAACCGAGGAACGTGTCAGAGCACGTCCGAGCAGATCCTCCGAGCTCCTGGCAGACCCCAGAGGTGTCAGACAACTGACTCCAACGAAGAAGGAAGCGACTTTTCGCAAACAACACCCAACGGCTTACACAGATGGACATAATGACAGGAAATCTTCGCAGACGGTCTCATGGAAGGAAGTGACATCTCATGGTGAAAACAATAAGTGATGCCTCTTCCTATAAACTGCTCCTTGATACCGAGAATAGGAAGTACCAACAAAACAAAGTCGTTCGGGTGGACCTGATGAGTTCTGTGCTAAAACGACAACAAGGCACCAAATAACCATCATGCATTGCAGCTTTGGACTGGATAATATAAACTTTCAGAGAGTGTGACTGCAGTGTGACTTCATGGCTGAATGTCCCCACGTGTAAATGTGTAATGTCCTTATCTGAGCCAAATTTAATACTTCATATTAGGGGTTTCCCAAACACTGAGCAGGAGCCATGTTAGACGCTTGCCTTAGCAAGTACCACGAACAGAGAGTTTGGTAATAACTGTAAACTTATTATATATACCATGCATATTTATTACACATCATCATATATATTCATACACCTGTGTTTACAGTATATAATATCTAAGTTTTAAATGAAGAATAAGTGTAAAAATATATGATTGCAAATTTAAAAGTTAGGTGTAATTAATCGTTAATAATAACAGAAAAACATGCAATTGGTCATTTTTTTTAAATTGAATGACATATATTAAATTTATTGAGATATATGTGTGCGTAGACACACACACACACACATATGTATATATATATATATATATATATATATATGAAGCAATTATAGTTAAAAATGCACCAATTTACTATTATGTGACCAAACAGCTGTCACTTACAACCCTGCAGCCTTCAAATAAACATTCAAAATGTTGGAGAACATAAGTTCTGCCAGATTCTCCTCAGCTGGAGCTCATGAAGACCACGCTACAGTACATCTCTCTGGTGTCTATCAAGGGAGCGCCGTGGCTCAGAGCAGCGTCAATCAGAAGACCGTATCAGTCAGAGCCAGAATGAGGACGAGTGACACTCCGCCCACCCGCACGGCTCGCCTCACAACTTCCCAAGGACAAAGAGGAGACAGCGACCGTCTCTCTCAATGAGAGCACACGAGCTGTGGAGGTTAGTGGTACCACTGAATGAGACCAGCTCCCAGACGCCTGCTACATTCCCCTCTCCGGAACCTAAGGTTCCTCAAAATGTTCTGGGAGGTGCCACGGGTCATCTGAAGCATTTACATCTTTCTCTTCAACTGTATTTTTGTCTTGTTTTCAGATTAAAATAAGCAAACGTCCATAAAACAAGTAAATTTACAAAACAAAACTGTGCATGATTTAAACGTTTTTTTTTTAAATAAATCTTGAAACGAAGTTGAAAATAAATAATAAAAACACACACACACAATTTAAAATGTTTTCTTCCTTTTCTAGAAAACTCACTAAAAATTTTAATGTAAAAAATGAGGTAACAAACATTTCCATTAAGTAACAAAAATGTTAAAAATGTTATTATGTTCGAACGTTCTAATAATGTATCAATTTTTAGATGGACATTTTCAGACATTTAGTTCTGTAACATTTTTTAAACATTCCACTGACAACTTGACAGGAATGGTTTTGAAATACATGATAAAATGTTTAAAAACTTTCTACTAACGTTACCCCAAGAATGTTTTTGATAACCTTGAGATCATTTTTAGTGAACGATAGACAACATTCTGGGAACGTTCCCTGTTAGCTGTGACCTCTAAGATGTAAGAATGAAGGCAGGTTATCTGGGTATGCTAAATGTCTTTATAAAATGACACATTTTGGTGCATTGCTCAGAGTTGTGCGCATTTGCATGGCTTCCTTTGCAGTAGATGTGTGTCTCACAGCTGCGTTCTTAGTGTGTGTGTGTGTGTGTTTGTGTGTGTGTGTGTTACCACTAACCGATACCCACAGTCAACTGAAACTGTGGTTGTCCATCGCCACATGCTAAGATATCACTTCTGTTTCCTCTTCAGTTTAGGAAATGCATTCAAATGATGTCATTAAAGAAAGCTGCTATTCTTTTTAGCTACTAAAAAATGTAAACGTTTAAAATGTAACTTACATAACATTTTCCGCCATTAAAAAAATTAATTAACTTAATATTTAATGCAATAAATTTTATCTTCATGGTTTATTTTTTTGGTCTTACTTACTGGTGGAAGAGTACAAACATACTTTGTATGTAGCAAAAACAAGACTCGAATCCACAATCGACACCCTTAAGTGTTTTTGTCAGACTGCCCGATGTGAGGAACAGATTTTACCAGCTGGCTGGCTTTCACATGAGAGCAGGTCTGGCGGAGGAGGCTGCGCTCACCGCCCTCAGCTCTCCGGGCCGCTGGCAGCGGGTGTACGGGATGCTGGGCGGTTCGCACTTGCACACAGCAGGTAAGTGACCCAAAGAAACCAGCCGACCGTTTCCGCATCAGTCTCTTATCCAGCAATCTCGTTACCATCTCTGTTCTCATCAGTCCCTTTGATGACTTCAGAACGGACGAGTAATTTGAAATAAGAGTATTTTCTGGTGTATTTTGTTCTACGGACCTGAAAAGGTCTGATGTCAGAATCATGACCTAGTGGTGAGAGCATGAGGTCCACACACTAGATGTGGGTGACAAAGGTATACCCAGTTCACAATTTTAGGTTGTAAGAACGTTTCCATTATGTAACAAAAACATTAAAAACGTTATCATGAAGAAATACAGTCTTATGTGTTCTGATCTTTTTCCCTCCCCAATAATCTTTACTAATTGTAATAAGAAGCTTTAACATTTTGTCTCAGCCCCTCCGTTTATCTAACCCAGTCTCGACACCATAAGAACTGGATCTGATCTAGCACTGCTAGACTAGAGGCTAGATCTCGATGTGGGCGTTTACAGCAGCATGGGAAAGATCTCACTGGCAGGAAGTGATGCGGAAACTCTGGAGCTTACAAACCAAACCAGGATGATGACGGTCTTCGACTCGACTGCCCCCACAAACTCCCCCTCGCAGACTTCCTCTTTCAAATACACGGCCCGTGTAAACTGAGCAGAACCAAAAATAAAATGATGAACTTTTTACCTCAGACAACAAAAGCTGTGGCAAAACTTGACAGCTCATCAGTGTCTTTGTTTACATTACGAGAAACCAAATCAGAGCTGCGGTGGGAATTCATTTCATATACGACCTCAAAAAACACTCGTTACATTTGTATTTAAACTAAGACTCTCGACGCGGCGCAGGGACGACTCCCTTCCATTTTAAAAGCTGTCATATCTCAAAATAAGTCAGGCTGATGCCAAAAAGCAAATGAAGACAAACACACACAAAGTGTAACTGTCTGGAACTCTGTTTGATCAGCTAAACTTCTGTAGAAACATCAGCTAAACTTCTGTAGAAACATCACGAGGTCAGGAATGTCCAGTCGTGCTGTGAGAGACAACCTGGCCTGGAATTCTGGCTGGAGTCTGTTGGAAAACCGTCAGCCGAGTTCTTAAATGTTAACAAACGACTGAAACAGCACAGATATGCTGAAACCACACACAGGAGATGGACAGAATGAACCATGGGCCAAAAAGTTCTGACTATCCCGGTAGGAATAAATAATAATAAGATTCCTGTGCTGTGAAGGAGGAAATTTCACGGTTACCTCACAGTTACCTCAAAGCTAATAAGTCAGATCTTAAATACTTGAACTCACCTCACATGAAACTATGAACACATGCTACACTAAAAATACCCCCTAGCTCCCACGCTGGATGGGGGGGGTTGTTCTCTGATTAACATTATATACGACCGGTCATACAAAGAGTTCTCTGTGCAAAACCTTCTCATTGCAACATAGTGAACTGAGTATTTTACACTGGTGACAAAGATAGATTACATGTCATGGAAAAATATACGATTTCTTTCTCGTTTGGAGGGCCATAAAATGCTTTGAGAATGAAATCAGCCAAAGCTCAGACCAGCAGAGCTCAAGTTACGCTTATAAATTAGGCTAAAAATGCACAGAGCCAACATTAATAAACACACACCGTTTTTACATTGTGTTTCCAAGATCAGACTGCATGAGGATCCTAGAATTAAGTTCTATGTCTGTTGGAACAATAGTTCATAAACCATTGTTCCAATACCGCTGTTCCAAAACCGCTATTCCAATACCGCTGTTCCAAAACCGCTGTTCCAAAACCGCTATTCCAATACCGCTGTTCCAACAATCACTCAAACAAATGGTTTTCACTTACATAAGGACACCAAAGTATATGACAATAACCCACATAACAATGTTGGGTTGTAAGAACGTTTTCCTAACATTTCTATTAGGTTAAAAAAATGTTAAAAAAGTTATTTTGAAAGTTATACGTGTTCGCGTCCAATTCTGTAGACGTTGTATTAACCTTATTGTTTTGTTATACGAACATTATTTAAATGTTCATTCTGTAACGTTTTTTAAACGTTCCACTAACAGCATAAAAACAACCTTTTTGATTTATGATCTATAATATTAAAAATGTTCCACTAATGCAAGAACAGAACATTAGCAGTACATAACTTTAAGAGAGCTGTTACAGAATGTTAGCCAGCGTTCTGAGAACGTTCCCTGTAAGCTGGGAAAGAGTTTTCAGAAGAAGCGATCAGCACAGTCGTCTCTTCAGACAGCGATGATGGCCACTCATATTTCTGTGGCTCTGCAGCATTTTACTCAGTGGCTAATGAAGAAAACCAAAGAAAGGGCCATGAAGGCCCGACCAGCACTGAGACCACCCAGCAGGCGATCCTACACTTATATACTCACTGCAGTTATCCACAGACGCCTGCCCAGCATTAGCTCGAACCATAACAGTTACAACATCACGTCAAAACCTTCTTTAATACGACACACTGACAAAGCTCCTGAAAGCAGCCTTCAGCCTTCAATCAGCAGCCTTCCCAAAGCATTCCAAATGATGACAGTTACCGTCTCTCTGCTGCGCTTTCAGACAAAATAAAACACTTAAACTGAGACAAGCGTCGGCGACCAAATTGATTCACTTTTCACCGTGAAGTGATTCCTGCACAGTTTGTGTGTGAGAGAAAAAAACATTCACTGTTGTTGTCATAATTTATTGATGGTAAGTTGTCATCATTCACTGCTAACTAACGGCATCGCGCAGCAGGTTTATCATTTCCTGGTGGCAGGAAACGGTAGAAGTGTGTCATACAATAAGAGACACACTGCGGCGTCTCACCAGCTTACAGGGAACGTTCTCAGAACGTTCTCAGAACCCTCTCTAAAAGTTATCAAAAAACGTTCTTGTAGTAACCTTAGTAGAACTTCTTCATGTTACATGATATATCAAAAATGTTGTTTTTAAGTTGTTAGTGGAACGTTTTAAAAATACTACAGAATTTAAAAAAAATGTTTGAATAACGTTCTTTTAACTAAGTAATAACGTTAATAAACCATCTCAAAAGCTGGACGTTGTGAGAGTCCCTAGAACTTTCAAAACAACATTCCTAACAATTTTGTTACTTAACAAACATTAGAGAAACGCTCTTACAGCCTAGGTCTTTTTGTGACCTAGGTCTGTGCATGGCACACATTTCCTATGTTAGTCGGTTTTGCTGTTGCGTTTTGACAAGTGCCTTAACTTAACTTAAACCTGTATAATTCTTATTAAAGAGACATTAAAATGTTACTAGCTAGTCTAGCTGCGTTTGTTTGTGCAGGACATTTACTGCTAAAAACCTGCAGAGTAAAAACAATCACAAAAGGGACGTGACGAATGTTGAATTATAGGGAAGCGTACTGGATGTTCCCAGTGGATCACATTTTGCCCTTTGGTCATAATATTGTAAGAGCTCCGGTAGAGAGCGGTTCTCTCTTCTTAACGAACTCGTTTGAAACGAATACCGTTTCACACTGGAAAACTGTATGCTTACTGTAAAGCCATTAGTTTCAATGGACACTGCTGTTTAAATTAACTCGTTTATAGCTTTCCAAATTAACCCAGCAGGGTATAAATAGCAATGCTTTCACCATAATTACACCAGTTAAAATGGCTTGCTTGCGTTTGGTGTTTAGCCTAAACCACACGAGTTAGACACTAGTTAGGAAATTAACTAAAACATTCAGATACCGTGCAAATAAATGCCCAAGAAACAAAATAGCTTATAAATACAAACGCACAAGCGCACTAAACACATTATAAGATATTTTAAGTTTGAAAGAGGGATGTCTTTTCTATTCTATTAGACAAAGTAAATATAAATCTATATAAAGCATATAACTGTGACAGTTGTACTTACTCTGTTATGCATAAGTGTATCGCTTCCACAGAGCATGCATGCATTGGTGTTAAATGTCAGATTTTGGTCCACCTGGATGCGCTAAGAGATCCAGAACTCCCCACGCGCTCTCCAAATGTGCGCGTCAGTGTGAGAATAAGCGCAAAAACTCCGCGTCTCTCACCGGGTTCGACACATGGAGCGGCGTAAACGGACACGACTTCAACAAAACGGAGAAAGAAAAACAAGTGCGCAAAGATCTCCACGGTTCTTGTTAAGCGCAGATCGGTGATGTTCCGAGGTCTCCTCTAGTTCACTGACGCGATCCACGCACAGCGTTGTTTGTCATGGAGGAGAGACACTGATTCTCTCTCTCTTTCCTTCTGAAAGGGGCGGATCTAACGCGTACAGTAACCTCACACCCCGTCTACACTGCGAGCGACGCGTCCAACTAGAACGCGCGCGTTTATCAGCAAAGCTGTCGCGTGGCGTCGGGTGTTACAGAGCAACGAGGGCTCAAGCAAATATGAATTATTCCCCCCGTGACTTTATATGTTTTTGTCTGATTTTTGAAAGGGGAAACTTATTTTTCCAAGTCAATGACGTTTCTCATTTTTCATTTCCTGATTTTCCGGACGCCTGAAAGCTGTTTTAAAGTCATATTAAATTAAATACCAGTGTCATCATTATACAATTATCAAACATTCAATTTACGAACTGTTTTGTTTATAAACTGTTAACACATGTTAAAACATCCATTCAATACATTTAGTGTGAAAATAAATCATTCTTACCAATCACGTGCTTTTAACCTTCTGTTTCAACTTCACCGTTTTCTCCCTCTGAATCTGAATGTGTTCACGTCTCCATCAAATGGGTTTCTGGGGATTTAAGGCCCTTCGTTTTGGCACC
>JAZGTJ010009524.1:3216-19281 GCA_036877575.1 Botia almorhae
AGACAAAACCTCGAGAGAAACCAGGCCCAGCCAGGAGAACCAGTTCTCCTCTGGCAATACTGCTGCATCTCTACAAGCTCGCCAGTGCTTGCACAACTAGACTTAGTGAGCAAAAGAAATATAAAAGAAAATAAATAAAAGAAAGTGATGCATTTAATATTATCCTTAATGTTATTGTGGTATTTTGTGTTGTGCGATGGGGACATCGGATGGCCTCCGTTTTTCAGCTCCATCATCTGGAATGGTTATGAACGGGAGGATGGCACGTGATGATTCTCCCGGCGCTGGCATAAACTTTAGTTACCTCGGGATGAGTATCCAGAGGTAAGGGAGGAAGACAGAGAAAACAACTTAGCGTAGCTGCTGTTCACTGTATTACACGAATGCTGAAAAAATGTGTTTTTAATCTAGATTTGAACTGGGAGACTGTGTTTGAACCCCGAACAGTGTCAGGAAGGCTATTCCACAGTTTAGGTGCTACGTATGAGAACGCTTTACCCCCTTTGGTGGATTTATTTATTCTGGGAACTATTAGAAGTACAGAGTTTTGGGACCTTAGAGAGCGGGATGGGTTGTAGTGTGACAGGAGCTCAGTTAGGTATGGAGGTGCTAAGCCGTGTAAAGCTTTGTAGGTAATCAGCAGAACTTTATAGTTTATAGGATACTTTATGGGTAGCCAGTGGAAAGATTTTAAAATAGGGGTTATGTGGTCGTATTTTCTTGATTTAGTAAGCACCCTGGCGGCTGCATTTTGAACTAGCTGTATTCTATTTAGTGATGATGCAGGACAACCACTGAGTAATGCGTTACAGTAGTCCAGTCTGGAGGTCATGAATGCATGAACTAGCTTTTCAGCATCAGCAATACACAAAGTATTCCATAGTTTGGCTATGTTTCTGAGATGGAAGAAGGGGGATTTTGTAACATTTGAGATGTGTTTTTTAAAAGACAGATTACTGTCTAATATAACGCCTAGGTCTTTAACTGTATTTGCAGGGGTAAGAGTCCAGCCTTCTATTTGCAGATTGTAATCTAAAATATTACATGTTTTTTGTCCAATAAGTAGTACCTCGGTTTTGTTTGAGTTTAGAAGTAGGAAATTATTTGTCATCCACTGTTTTATGTCTTGGATGCACTCTGACAGTTTAGATAGTTGGAAGGTTTCATCTGGTCTGGAGGAAACATAATTGAGTATCATCTGCATAACAGTGGAAACTGATTCCGTGTTTTCTTATAATATTTACAAGTGGCAGCATGTATACAGAGAAGAGTATAGGCCCTAAAACCGATCCTTGAGGTAATCCATAGTTTACTTGTGTTAGGTTTGAATCTTCATAATCACTCATGACAGTGGCATCAAAGCTTGTAGAGAGAAGGTATAAAGTCACTGAATGAAACTACTGTGCATGCTTAACTGGAGTAGAGGTTTTTGATCTGGTTATATACTAGTAACATAGTCATTTACATCATTATTTGGCTCTCAGGTCAGTGAAAACACAGACCAGTTCTGAGAAACGTTTACAGTGATGCTCAATAAAATACACAGAAGCAAGTGCAAGATTCTATGTAGAGAAAAGCAAAACAACGAAGCAAACAGCGGCAATATCAGAAAAAATTAACTGATTTGATCTATACTGTTATGGAAGTCACTCCAGTACTTCCTCCACCGCGCCACCAGAGGAAACCATACTACACCAAACTACAACTCCCACAATTCCGCATACCTGGGTCTGATCGCTTCCTGTTTGCTACCTGAGTTCCATCAACCACACCTTATATAAACTGGACTCTCATTCAAAACTGTGTGAAGTCTTGATTGCCCTGTGTGTCATTTCCGAGTGGGTTTCCCTTGTTGTATTCTGGTTGATATTTGTGTATGATCTTGGCCTGTTCTCATTTTGTGATTGTTTGCTGCCTGCCTCAACCTTGGATTGTTATACCATTTCTGATTGTTTGCTGCCTGCCCTGGGGAGGACTGACTTGACAGTTGTCCAGGCGACAGTCATTGACATCCTCCACAAGGAGGGTAAGCCACAAAAGGTCATTGCTAAAGAAGCTGGTGATAGGAAATGGTGCACCAGGAAAAGGGATAACCGCAGCCTTGAGAGGATTGTCAGGCAAAATCCATTCAAGAATTTGGGGGAGCTTCACAGGAAGTGGACTGAGGTTGGAGTCAAGAGCCACTACGCACAGACAAATTCTAGACATGGCCAACAAATGTCGCATTCCTTGTGTGTCAGGGTTTGTGCGGAGGAAGAACCCAAATGCAGACAGCAGTAAAGCAACAGACTTTATTAAACAACAAACTAAGAAGCCAACAGGGCAGAACCAACAGAACACTATGAGCCACTAGAGGGTGACAAATAAATGTGCTGATAAATAAACCAACCGTAATGAGAAAAATACATATGAACAAAGCGACTAGAAATTACTAAGCAGGTAAGTAATGCGAAGAACTAACAGGTAACAGATGAATTCTAAATAAATATACAATAATCCAACCGGGAACAAAGGACTAAACGCAGTTTTGCCAAAACACAGAACACACAACAGATGATACTGAATAAACTGCGACTGAAAAGAGAAACCAGACAATTACCAACACGAAACAGTCAGAAACAAGACAATAACAAGTAACACAGATGTGACCGAAACGATGACAGGTTAAAGCTCAACAGGCAAAATTATGATAAAGACGGCACAACAATCGTCAGAACAACCATTAGCAACAACACGGACCAACACAAGACAGCGAACACGAGGGCAATAAATACACGGGGAAAAAATTAAAGCTACACGTGCGCGACATTAACGAGAAAACGAGGGAACAAGGAGGCGGGGTAATGACACAAGACAGGAGAGCACATGGCTAATGCTTCCACACGTAACGCACACCCAGAGCGCGAGTTCAGACTCCGCTTCAAAACAAGAGCGGGCTAGGACAGATTAAGTGGAGCCTGAACCACGCGCTCTGACGCGCAACAAGACAGAGTCAGGATCCTGGCAAAATGCGATCTCAAACTAGAAAGAAGCCAGGATCCTGACATTGTGTCAAGCCACTCCTGAACCAAAGAAGCGGCTTACCTGGGCTGTGGAGAAAAAGTGTTTTCTGAAGTCCAGTCAACGCAGCCATATACCAGGAAATTTTAGAGAACTTCGTGCTTCCTTCTGTTGACAAGCTTTATGAAGATGCTGATTTCATTTTCCAGCAGGACTTGGCACCTGCCCACACTGTCAAAGGTACCAAAAGCTGGTTCAATGACCATGGTGTTACTGTGCTTGATTGGCCAGCAAACTCGCCTGACCTGAACCCCATAGGGAATCTATGGGGTATTGTCAAGAGGAAGATGAGAGACACCAGACTCAACAATGCAGATAACCTGAAAGCCATTATCAAAGCAACCTGGGCTTCCATTACACCTGAGCAGTGCCACAGGCTGATTGTCTCCATGCCACGCTGCAATCATCATAATTTCAAGAAATAAAGGCTTGAAATATTTCACTCTATGTGTAATGAAACTATATAATATATGAGTTTCACTTTCTGAATTGAGTGACAAAACATATTGACCTATTTCATAATATTCTAATTTGAGATGCACCTGTACATACACAGAGGTTACTTATATATATCTGTGTTCTTAATAACTTGAATGCTGCACATTGAACACACTGGCTAAGACAAACAGCACATCTTTCAGCTAGTTTTTTATGGTTCCATTTTTTTAAACTGTCTCTGGTACGTTGCTATATTGAAATCGAGAACATTTATTATTTGTTAATCAACATTAACAGTCAGCTCGCAGTATTTTTGTTCCTTATTTATTATAGACTGTGAATAGTGAATAGTGTATATGTTATGGACAATATACAGAAATAAAATTGAGACACCCACGAGGCTGTTTTTGTTTCTTTATTTAACCACGTTTAATCCATTTCCTATATGGAATATAGGTAGATATTGTTATCTAGATATAGATATTGTTATACCAATGCAGCTTTGTGTGGCTCTTTATTAGAGAATAATAATACTGTACCTGATTGCATTATGTTAACAAAAACTCACCTCATAGTCTCTCCTTATGTCTTTTTGAGCCAGGTTGAGATGGCATCTCTAGACGAGGAAGTGAGTTTCAGTATGAGAGAGGAGTGTGTTAGCAAGAGAAAGCTTGACTGCCTGTTCTTAATGATTATTCAATGCTATAGTATGAAAACAGTGATCATCTTATCAACAATTTGGTAACGCTTTAGATTACAACCCACAAAGAACTGCGTAATTATATTGAATTTACGTTGTATGGTTCTGTAATTATAGTGTACCTACAAAGAATGTACGGGTAGGTAAAAGGGAACGTGTTACATTTGGGTCATAAGGGGGTAACAAACCAGATAATTAACCTGCAATGAACCGCGTAAGTAAACTGAAGTTACAGCATACCTTTTTTTGTACTTATAGTGTACCTATTTAGTACCTCCGTGTAGGTATAGGGGAATAATATGCGATGTTTGGAGAATAAAGGGGTAACAACCTGTGAAATTATAAATCATTTATACTATAAGTTTTACTATACTATAGTTTAAAACTAAAGGGTACCCATTCTAATTGTTACGGTGGGCCGGTAATGTTTGTGATATAAATGAAGACGCACCAGCAACTTCCTAACACCTGTTGGACTTTTCTCTAGTCCTGCATGTTCAAAAATCGGACAGAGGCGGAATTGAAAGTTCAATCTTTTAATGAAGCAAATGGATAAAGCATACAGAGCTCTGGCTGCAGAACTAAACCCTATACACAATAAGTCTTATGTATGGGCACTCCACACTGCTCCCTAAAACCTTGCAGCCTCAAAATTTATCAACGTTCTCTCTTCTTCCCTTTCCCAGATAAATCTTCCAATCAGCAGTGACCTCTCATCTGTAACTCAGCAGATCTGACTCCAACAGGTTTCTGACTCCAGTCAGCATTCTGTTTAAAAGCAGAAGAAAAGAGAAACACACAAAGAAAAACACCTCCTCCTCCCTCTGCTTCAGGTTATCCTTGTACTTCTCCAGTTACTAACAGAGAGTCAATTGTCCTCCCTTTTACACAGCTGCATCTTGAGATAGGAACTTGTGGTCAAGCTAGTCTCACTCCCACCCAGTCAGAGCCTCTGTAAAACACTTCTTTATTGAAACAAACACAGAGCATACAAAACACACAGCATGTTCTTTAATTCTTAAAAACAAACACATATTAAACAATTCTAATCATTGGAATTATTTAAAACTTAATAATCAACTAATGAATGATTAAAGCAGTAGTTAAATGTTTATAAGCATAATAAAACTGTAATAAGACAATAAAAGGATAAAGACGGAATCCCTCACACCACTATCACCAAATAACTTTGCATAATATACCATCAAGGTTCAGTGCAGCTTAAAGCAAGCTTACCTCTTTCAAACTGATTGCAGAAAAAAAATGCATGATGCAACGTTTGTATTTCAGTGGATGTATACTGTTTTTATAGCAAAAAAAGAATATAAAATGTAGAGTTTATTTGGCCATCAAACAATTAAAACTACTGCAATATTTTTCTTTGTAATTACTGTGCAAATATAGTCTTTTTCTGTGTTTAAGTCCAACTTGTTCCTTCCTTGTTCTGTGTAGTTACAGGGTAAATACAACATTTGTGTGTTGTGGAAAAGATGACGCCGGTGAGAAAAAGATGCCGCCGGTGAGGTCGGCTGCCGTAACGACTGCTTTTACCACTTTTTCTGTGTTTTTGTCTTTTAAATTAAGTTTAAATACAGACATAACGGCAAACTCCTCAACACGGAGTACATTCGTTACAATAGAGATACTCTTATTTCTATTGGTGTACAATGTACTCACAATTCGACATTTTTGACCCCGGATCCCAGCTGGCCGAGTGAGATCCTGAGGGAGAACAAAGGACGTGACCTGAAGCGGCAGCCCCGAGGGAAATGAGCTGGCGTCAGGAACAGGCTGAGAGCCCATGCACACCGCACACCTCTGCCTAGCATACTGCTTGCCAACGTCCAGTCACTGGAGAACAAGCTCGATGACCTCAGGGCCAGGGTAAAGTTCCAGAGTTCCACTGCATACAACACGGAGCTCACCAGAGGAAACATGGACGAGTATAAAGCTGCATCCTTCAGCATGTGCAGAGTGGTAAAGGAGGCAAAGCAGTGCTATGGACAGAAACTAGAGTTACAATTTCAACAGAGTGGCTCTAGGAGTCTGTGGCAGAGACTAAGAACTATGACGGACTACAAAACACCATCTTTCAGATCGGTGAATGCAGACGCTTCTCTGGCAGACAAGCTAAACATCTTTTATGCCCGCTTTGAGGCTGCAGCTCACAGTGCTACCGGCGTTAGCAGTGCTAACAGCGCTATAGGCAGCACACAAGAGGAGCATGCTGGAGAGGACAACGCGTTCATCATCTCGGAGCACAGCGTGAGGAAGGCATTTAGGAGAGTGAATACCAGGAAGGCAGCAGGACCAGATGGCATCACGGGTCGGGTCCCTAAGGCCTGTGCCGACCAGCTTGCTCCTGTGTTCACTGAGATCTTCAACCTCTCCCTGGAACAGCCTACAATCCCGACGTGCTTCAAACGGTCCACCATTGTTCCTGTCCCCAAGAAACCCCAGCCCGCCTGCCTAACCGACTACCGCCCAGTAGCCCTGACCTCAGTAGTGATGAAGTGCTTCGAAAGACTCATCAGAGACTTCATCACTTCTTCCCTACCTGACACCTTGGACCCGCTACAGTTCCCATACCGTCCCAACCGGTCTACTGAGGACGCCATCGCACACCTCCATCATACAGCCCTGAGCCATCTGGACAGCAGGAAGGGGAATTATGTCAAAATGCTGTTTGTTGACTACAGTTCAGCATTTAACACCATAATTCCCTCCATACTCACCACTAAGTTGGAGATCCTGGGCCTTAGCTCATCCCTGTGTCATTGGATCTCCAACTTCATGCAAGACAGACCTCAGGCAGTACGGGTGGGCAACCATGTCTCACCCTCACTCACCCTCAGCACTGGGGCCCCCCAGGGTTGTGTTCTGAGCCCCCTGCTGTACTCATTGTACACCTTTGACTGCGTGGCCACTTCCAGCTCCACCAACATCGTGAAGTTTGCAGACAATACTGTGGTGGTGGGCCTGATCTCCAATAACATTGAGACGGCCTACCTAGAGGAGATTAAAAACCTGGAGACATGGTGCCAGGTCAACAATCTCCTCCTGAACATCAGCAAGACAAAGGAGCTGATAGTGGACTTTAGCACAAAGCAGGAGAGGAATTACCAGCCCCTGACCATTGACAGGACCCCAGTGGAGAGAGTGGACAGTTTCCGTTACCTAGGTGTTTACATCACGCAGGACCTGACATGGTCCTGTCATGTTAACACCCTGGTGAAGAAGGCCTGGCAGCGTCTTTATCATCTCAGACGACTGAAGCACTTAAAACTACCCTGAAAGGTGCTAAAGACATTCTACACCTGCACAATTGAGAGCATCCTGACGGGAAATATCACAGCCTGGTTTGGGAACAGCACCAAATAGGACCTCCAGAGGGTGGTGCGATCAGCCGAGCGTACCATCCGCACCGAGCTTCCTGACCTATATACAGCAAGCGGTGCTTGACCAAAGCAAGGAAGATTATAAAGGACCTCAGCCATCCCAACAATGGACTCTTTTCTTTGTTGCGGTCAGGTAAACGTTTCCGTTCCCTGAAGGCAAACACAGAGAGAATGAGGAGGAGCTTCTTCCCGCAGGCCATTCTCAACCAGAACACCTAGGATCTGGATTTTCTGGACATATCCCCACACGACATAACACTCTACCTCAGCTGATTGCTGATTGTTGCACATGCAAAATTGTATTTGCACTCAGACATCTACATACATATTCAGACATACATATTTACACATATATCTGTCAGGAAGTCAGTTTGATCAACTGGGGTTTGTATTGTTTTGTGTCAGAGTACATGGTGTTTGACAGCTTGCTATGTGCTTCGGTGTCCACGTCACCCCTCCCCTCTCATTATCGCTCTCAGCTGTTTCTCATCTCTTACCACTCACACCTGTTGATCACTAATTAGCTTACCTTTATATTCTCCTTATTGTTTGCCCAGTCTTTTGTCAGACCGTCGTGTTTCGAACCGTTCCCTGATCAGTTAAACTTATCTGCTAAATGTTAGTTAGAACAGTTTAGCGCAGTTTAGTTAAGTTTCTGTTTATAGTCAGTTTAATCATAGTCTAGTCGCATCAGGTATTCTGTTACCTTTTATGTTTACTCCTTACCTGATGTTTAGTTTATGTTTTTGTCCTGTCTTGTCCTATGCTCCAGCTTGTGTTGTCTTTGTTGTTGTTGTTTCTCCCCAGAGCCCCGTTCCGGTTTTCCCTTTGTTGTCTTCTGTTCCGGAGTCTGTCGCTGCCTGCCTGCCCGCGTTCTCCAGCCTGCTGTGAGGTGGTGGTCTCTGAGTTGTGCCGTACCAGTTCTCCCGCTCTGCCACGTCTCCCTCCTGTGTATCTATATCACCTTCAGCTCACAGTTCTGACTCAGTCTCCCGCTACTTCTCATCTGCCTGGTTCGGCAAAGCTATACTGTTACTGTGAATATTCGCATCTGCTACTCATCTGTTGTTCCATTTGGGTTCGTGTGGTTCTGCTGTCGAGGTCGCTGTTCATCCATTACCCACCTGCATTCCTTCTGCTCCGGTGACGATCAGGTTGTGGATTATTTCTTTGATCCTCAGTGAATGGTCACGCTGTTGTCAACTACTAACTGGAATTGCTCTACATCTGTGTTGGAATTGCTGTAGGATTAAACAACTCTCTCGCTCTCAGACTCGGTGGCTGAGTGGTGGCTGCTGTTGCTAAGTAACTTTAGCGATCTACACATCTCGAGCTTCTCTGAAGGGATTTACAGTCTTCTTCCGCTGCCGTTCTGGAGTGGGAATTATACGGACTACTCATCACTGAGTTTCATTATCAGAGGATTGTGGATTCTATTCTGACTGCTCTGTGTGTGCTGATTTGTCATATGGACCTTGTTTAACACAGCCTGTTCCACCTACAGTGTTGTAGGGCTCATATCCATTGCTACATCGATCTGTGCATGAACTGTAGAACTCATCTGGGACTATATCATTGTCAGTCTGCTGCTGTTTCATTCCTTGTTTTCTGTTCAAAATACAGAAAAGGTAGTGTGATGGTTAGGTTTAGGGGTAAGGTTAGTCTAGGATGACAGAATATACAGTTTGTACAGTATGAAAACCATTATGACTTTGGAATGTCACCATAATGATAGGAATACCAGTGTACCAGTGTGTGTGTGTGTGCTGAAGAAATAAATTAAAAAAATAAGGGGTGTGAACACTGTGATACTGAAAGTGAAAAAAGAAGCAGACCTCCAGCGAGGGACCAATGATGTAATGATGTAAATGATGGTGAAATGCTGAATGCTGAAAAGTTAAGGAGGCAGGAAATAATAAAGTATTACTGAACTGGACCAAGTTTGGACACCCCTGCTTTAAATAAACAATTGTTACCAAGGCAATAAAGAAAAACCAAGGGAGACACAGAAAACCAATGTTGAAATAACTACAAATGACTACAAAACGAACAGAGAACAGCGAAGGAAAGTCACTTACCTGAAAATGTGTCAACAAGTAAAAGGTTTAGTGAAAGACAAAGATTTCACGCAGTCCTGGGCCTAAAATCCGAATATGAAAGACGCAGTACAATTAGAACATGAAATGAATTCGACAGTAGGTAAACATTAGGTAAACGTTCGCAATTTGATGTTTTCTGTATATTCAGACATAAACAAGAATTAAACTAATGCATATAAATTAACAAAACATGTTAGCAAATAAATAAATATTATATGATTTAACGTACAATTTTAAATCGTGACAGTAGCCTTAATTTATTAACAATGTAAAAAAATCCGGTTTACCAGCTGTTTGTATGCTGGTGAGATGAAGCAATTACCAATGCCCAAACAAAAGTTTGAGCAAATCCGATGGTACTGCTGTTTGATTCAGAGCTTTAAAGAGCTTTCTTAATTCACAACAATTCTGAATATGAGAGTCAGTGAGCTTGTACCTGAAGTGGTGAAGTACCGCGAAAGCAATTTTAAAGCATCTGCTGTTTTGCGATACTTTGACGTCATACACCGATCGGTTTGTGCAAAGATGCTTCAAGTCCAAGAAGCCTGAATGCATGAAAGTATTTTATCTGCAATGTCATATAAACAGCAACCCCACAGATATATAGTGACTTAAAGACTCTTGGATCTGTGCATCATGTGTTAAACTGGGTAACTGTGTTAATTACTTGATAAAGGAAAACTTGAAAGTGAAAAGCAATAGTGATATTAAACTGTAGCAGTTCCCTGATATTTCTGACTTCTACATTTCTAGATCCAATGTGACACAGGTGAAAGGTGGTTCCATGAGGACTGCCTGGGTATGGCTGAAAAAGACCTGGAAGAGGCCAGAGCTAATGATTGGAACTGCATATTGTGCAGTTAAATCCTTTCTTTAAAAATAATTTATCTTTTTCTGTGGTTGAATATAGTTATTATTTTAAATTATTCTTGATAGTTAAAGTGAAGTAAATTGTAAATTAAGTAAATTGTGTTGTAAATTGTTTGGTTACATTGAGTAGGTTTCTTAAAAACGTAAAAGAAATGATGATGACATTAAACATTTTTACATGTGAACATCTTGTTGTGTACTTGACATTGTGGCAAGGTGTACTCCCAATTTGAGGTGAAAGTGGTCTGTGCAATCTAGAACTTTAATTTCTATATCTTTTTGAAAATAAGAGACAAAACAGTGGAAATATGAAAGTTGTGGGGGCTCTTATTTTGTAATTCCACATCAGATAGTCCTGAAACCGTGCTGGTGACACTGTGGCATGGTGTACTCTCACTATGAGGTGAAAGTGGTCTGTGCAATGTAGAACTTTAATTTCTATATCTTTTTGAAAATAAGAGACAAAACAGTGGAAATATGAAAGTTTGGGGGGCTCTTATTTTGTAGTTCCACATCAGATAGTCCTGAAACCGTGCTGGTGACATTGTGGCAAGGTGTACTCTCACTCTGAGATGAAAGTAGTCTGTGCAATCTAGAACCTTTATTTTATAGCTTTTTGAAAGTAAGAGACAAGACAGCGTATAAATGAAAGTTATGGGGGCTTTTATTTTGTAATTGTGTCAAATATAACGCACGGCGAAGTCGAATTTATTGTGTCAACGGATGCAAACATATGCCATAACTTTTGACTGATGGACATTAATTTAAAAGCTGCCGTTATGTCCGCTTTTGCTAACCATGCCCCGTGGCCGACGTTTTTAATCATTGTTATTGCTTGGTGGATATTGTGATAATGCTGAGAATTCTTTAAGAAGAAAAAGACGAAAAAGAAAAAGAAGAAAAAGAGTTTTCCCTGAAAATTTCTTAGTAGCCATGCCGATAGGGCTTATACAGAAACGTTCAAAAGGAGGCGTTTTAAAAGTGCCGATCAAGAAACCAGACTCTAGATCTTTTTTTTATTAGATCGTCCACTATTTAGAGCAGATTGGAGATTATGGCAGATAATATTTAGACTGGGGAGAGATTCGAAACCGGGATTAAAGCCGTGTTTTAGACCAGACAAAATAAAGTTGGTAAAGTTGGAGTCAGGGTTAAGAGACAATTCAAAAGCCAGGCGAGAAACAAATTTGATTTATGCATTTGGCAGACGCCTTTTTTGGCAGACGCCTTTTAAGTGACTTACGGTACACTCAAGCTATACATTTGTCAGTGCATGTGCTCCCTGGGAAACGAACCCACAAACCCTGCGCTGCCAGGGCAATGCTCTACCAACTGAGCTTGGGACCAACACTTACCAACAATTTCCTTTACGAGGAAGAGCCGAAATAATTATTATTATTTATTATTATTATTATTCGAAGACTTTGGAACAGAACAGAGAGAGCGGGTGTGGGCTCCGCCACAAATTATAGATGTGGAGGTAACAACGGCGCTGCCTCATACATTTCCCCATGTTAAAGTTATTGCGGACCTGTCTGTAAAACGAAACTTGGACAGGTCTGCCTCTAAAATCTCTAATAGAGTGATCTTTCGTGGGGATAGCAGGCTGCGGGACGTAGCTAGTACATTTAGCGAAGTTCGGTCCCAGGCATGGGGGAATTAATGGATTAATTGAGGGCAAGTGGTAGTAAAATGGTTAATAGATCTACAAATAGTGCACAAAATGTTACGACTGCCGAAAAATATGGTGTTGGGGAGATCAGTGTCCGGGGCGTCCGGATTAGGGACACGGATTAGGGACACGGATTACACTGGGCGATGCAGATTGCGCAATTAGCTGAAAATAGCTTAAAATAAGTGTAAAAAAGACTGTTTTTAAAAAATTATCTCCTGTATCGAACGAACACAATACAGAATTTGGGAAATGACAGAATGCGATGCAGCTGGCAAAAGAGTCAGAGAAATGATGAAAGGAAGAATGCGTTTAAGGAGGATTAATAAGAGGAAGAGGGGCTAAGGCTGCGGCCGTTTGCAGAGGCAGGCTCACGCTGGAAATGGCTTCAGAGAGGGAAGGAGAAAGAGGCAAAAGAGAAGAGGAGGGAGTGGAAGAGACAAAAGAGAAGAGAAGGCAGTGGAAGGAGGAAAAGGTGGCGTCGGGTTGTGAGCCGCTAGCGGAGGCGTTCTCACACTAGGGAGTGCGCCTGGAGTTGGGAGTCTGCTGCTGCCATGGCAGGGCGCTGGAAGAGGTCTGGGCACAGCATGAGAGGCAGCCGGGGAAGCTGCAGGGCACGAGGCCAGGGTTCGGCGGGCGTTGTTTGGAAGAGCGGATGAGACCAAGGCAGGAGGAGAGTAACCTGTTGATGGCAGAAAAAGTACATGTTATAAAGCTGCGTTTTTAGTCTACGTAGAACTGTATATTTGCCTTCATAGTCCATTATTTATTTATTTTTATTCAGGAAGTGGTTGGATGGGACGGAGTGAGTCTCGCCAGAGGGGGCGAGGGTAGATCTTGGCGTGCAAAGAGTGGAGCGGGTAGTTCTACGCCCCGGAGATTGTGGAGGGTCGGCATAGATTCGGTGGAGAGGGATCGCTCCTCAGTTTAGAAGATTGGGGTGGAAGAGTGTCGGCATCAGTTGTTTTATGGACCAGAAGTTTGTGGTGTTTGTGATTGTATGTAGTGGGCCGGTCTGGGTCAAAATGCCAGGGCCAATTTATTGTTCCGTATAAACACAAAAAGATTATTTATAGCTTTTTTTATCTGTGTTCTTAATACTTAAATGTTACATCTAACACCTGTTGTATTTGCACTCCACTAACACTGAACTTTTATGTTCAAAGAGTTTACATTTTTAGTTTTCTGTTTGTTTACTTACTGCCTTCATATCCATGTTCATAATTTATGAGGGTCACACTGCTGCTTTACATCTTACTCCTGTTGTAGGCAATTTGCATTACAGTTACAATGAACATTTAGATGTTGTTATTTTTTTGATACACAAATAAAGAGATACAGAACTGAAGCCACATGAATATCACAGATAATATTACATACATAGAGTGAGTGCAGTTGCGGCACTTAATTGTATAGCACGTTCACTATTTTAACACGTTTTCAGCAGTATAATACACACCTTAACATCTACTTCCAACTACACAGTATACATTGCAGCTGCTGTGTCCTAAAGTGCATTGCGTTTCTGACATCACGTTCCCATTACTTTTAATTGTCACTATGTATACTGTATATAATCAGGTAGTATTTTATGTATACTGTATATAATCAGGTAGTATTTTGTTCAACTTTTAACTTTATTCTATATTTTAATGATAATCTATTAAATATATAGTCTATTTTATATATATATAAACAGTACCCTTTACATAATATACCCTTTACAGGGAATGTGAAGCTGATGTCACCCTGTGTTGAACTCTATATGTGTCTGACAATGTGTTTTTCACCTTTTCTAAAGTTGAGAGGAGGTGACAATGAAGACACCAGCTATTGTCGTCACTTATTAAACCCACCGCTTATCACTTAGAACCACATTGCTGAAAGTGGTAAAAAGTTTTGTATTTTGTTAGGTTTGATAGTTAACATTACCTATGAGTGTTTGACTGTCACTTTTAAATTAGCAGAACTTGCACACAGCCACTACAAAACTGTTCAGGTTCTAGGGATATATTTTTGTCTGTCATTTGTTAAAATAAATATATTTATAAAAAATACAGTGTTGATGTTTGTCCGCTAAATGTGACCTACAATCTCTGATACCCCTCCTTGCCATGGGAACGCGAATATTTACAGTGACAACAATATACCAACAGTTACGTTTAATGTTTCTGACAAAAAACTTTAAACACATTTTTATTTGAAAATTTTCAACATGATGGCTGAAGCAGTAATGAGTGCCAGAGTGATAGTGTTTTCATGACAAACAGATACATTGTGAACTAAACTATAGTGAAAACATCAAATTATCATGCAGGGCAATAAAATAGCCTCCCCTCCCAGCAAACAATACCATGAAAAAGGTATAGATTTAATTTCAAGGCAAAAATAAAGGCAAATAGTAAGCAGGTATCTATTTTAATTTTAGTATCAGCAATTGATTCCCCTAAGATGGCAGCACTGCCCCCAACATGCAATGTGGTGTGACGTAGTTTCACATTCTCTATACAGATCACCACCTTTCCTATATTGGCCATAAATTCAGGTCACACACATAAACCAGAAAAACAGACGAAAGCTGAGAAGCTCTGTTAAAATTAAACTATGAGTAGTAGGAGTAGTCATAGCTGTCATCGTTGTTTTTAGAATTATCCCAAAAGTCTAGATTATTAACCTTGCAAATGTCTGTTCGGGTAATACAAATAAGAATTATGGCATACAATATGTAAATGGTCAGGAAAAAGCTGAAGAAGAATTTGTCCAGTCGATAGGAAAAAGCCATGGTATTCTCTGTGTCCCTTTCATCTTTATCCATTTTCTCCAGAAAGTTCACTATCTTCTGGAGTGAAGCCTGATCAGCAGTCCTATCAGTTTCTGTTAAAGCAAACCATACACTTTTGTATAGTAAACTTACAAAAGGTTGAACTTTCCTTTTACCAACATAACTGTCAAACCCAGGTGAAACAAATAAAATCTTACTGTCAATTTTGTTTCCACCTTCTGAATCCACGCTGTCGTGAGTCTTGGCGTTGTTTAAGGGATGAACCTTTGAGCGTCTGCAGGGTAAGATGCTGCCATCTACAGATAAACGTGTTAACACTATGGAAATCAGCATGCTCAGCACCAAACACACCAGACAGAAACTAAAATGATAATCTAAGGAGCAAAAACAAGAGAAAATAACATTTACGTATTACTGCACGTCATGATGTAATGTTAATTTATTAAATGATGCTAACTAGTTAAATAGTTAATATCAAATAAAAGTAAATAAAAATTAAACAGTTTAGAATGACTTAACAATCACTGTATAAATACATTTAATGTGCAATGTTAAAAATAATAATGTTAATAATCTCTCACTCACGGAGGAGAGGGCTACAATTCCCGCCATTAGGCAAATGGTCATTGAGGATGATAAGGAACATGGTGAAGCTTAGGACCAGTGTGACCTTAAAAGAGTTGCGTTCTCCACCTTCAAATGGAAGCGCAAAGCTCACCAGGTCAGCAAGCATTATCAGTGCGCTGGGCAGGATCAGTGTCACAAAAGCACCAAAGGGGTTAATGGACAGGGTGACCTGTTCAAATATCAAAGTGGATGATTACTGCAATGTCCTGTGCACTGATTGACAAGTCACAATATGTAATATAAGCATTTATGCTTTGACAGCTCAGTGATACAGATGACCTTTTTCACGCCTGCTATTAACATAAAAGTATCAGATCCTATCATTAGTAGCAGCGCTTAGGGTGTAAACGAGATTGGGGTTCAAAACTTTTGTGAGTGGATCACTCAAACCACATTAGAAGTGGTTAGAAATGCATGTG
>JAZGTJ010009525.1:0-19280 GCA_036877575.1 Botia almorhae
GAGGATGTTGCATAGATGTTCATCTACTCTTCTTGGAGTCTTTAGGCTATCTAGACTTTTAGAACCATTGCTGTAATGTCGTTCTGCTTTACATCAGTCTGTGATGTGTTCAGTGATTGTCGTGAGACGACTCTTCTTCCAGTCTCACTGAAGCACAACCGTAGTTGGATGAACTTTGATGAAGTTGGTTTGTTCCTCTAAATGGTTCATTGGTCAAAATGGAGCGAGCGTTCATGTGCCTACATGTGTACATGTGATCACACTTGTAGAATTGCACGGGTCAGAGTTTCTTCTGGGCTTGTAATCCATCTGTGATATCTTTATCTTTGACGTAGATGATCTTCAAAGTTCTAAACTATTTGAATATTGTTTTCTGCCGCATGAGTATGCTAACTTCCTGTTTTAACAATTTGCTTTCTGTTTTGTTTTTTATTTTTCCAGCTTGCCGAGTGTCAACCATACAGTGAAGATGAGACCATGATACCAGTACTGACTTCGAAAAGAGCCAGTGAACTGACCGTGAACGAGGTTGCATATACGCTGCAGGTACGCCCCTGTGTCTGTCGTTATGTGGGTGCCGATTGGCCACGCCATTTTTGTCTTTGTCCAGTTGTACCTATTATGAGCTGTTCAACAATATAATATAATGAGATAATCAACAATTAAATTAAAGTAAACTGCACTTAAGCTATCCATTTGATTAGAGAATCAGAATCATCAGTCATTAATAAAAAGCTGCAGACTACATTAATGCTATTTATAGAGGCTTTGTTTATTATGTAATTGCCAGAGCAAATTTACAAAGTTACACAGCAGCCATTGTTGAATTCCTAAATCTGATTGGCTGACACACATTCCATGTCGATAAGAATGTTGTTTCAGGAACGATCCAGGATGCTGATCCAGGATCATGTAATCCTGCTGTTGTCAATCACATTGTGTGTTCTGCCACAGCTTTTGGACACTGTAGCAGTGAATGTCCAGTGACCTCGCGCAGTTGAACAAGTGCTCAACACTCTAGGAGTGGCACCAGTTTCTCAACTAGTTGATTCGTACCTCAGCTAGTTGGTGAATTGGCTGTATGTCAGCTAGTTGTAGATCACATGACTTCCTTTGCACTTGTTCTGTGTGCTGACAGCACAAAAGTTCCTCAAACTGTCTTCCAGTGTATGGGCGTGCAAACACAGACGTTTCGCGGATAAGGAAACTAAAGGGAAACGAAGCACAAAAACATGATGTTGCACCGCATGTCTTCACACTGAGGAACTGAAAGTCCACAGCTGTGGTCTTCAAACAGCGTCTTCTAATGAATCTCACCAGGATGATTGGAACGTGCAGAGATGCTCTCACAGTCTCAGTATGTAGCGGCCAGTGTTTGATCTCCATCACCTCTCTGACACCATCTGCTCCCAGAAGACCTGTTCATCCACAACATTAACATTCAGCCGCAGAGATCCGAGCAATCCAGCCATGAATGAAACACCACAGTTATTACTGTTTGAATAGAAAACAAACACAATATGTTTCTTACTGCAGTGACAAAGGAAGCCATCATGTTTGTGACCGCAAAGCGAGCAAGGACGTTAAAAAGCGATACGTTGTGGTTAGATTTGGTTTCAGCACCTTTCTGACCCCCTGTTTTAAGTACTGCCAGCAAGTCTGAAGGTGCTGTGAGTGTGTTTTTGTGCTCCTTATCATGATATAGTTCCTGGCTCTCAAGATCTTTATTTCGTCACACAGGAAACATTGTGGTTGTAGTCTAACAGTACAGTTCACTTTCCAAAGCCCAAGTTCCAGGACACTGGCTTTATTAGTTGTTTCCATGGCTCCTGCATTCTTACTTGTTAGCGGTTAATGTCAGTTGTCATGGTTACGCATCTGATAAGTGTTATTTTGGGAAGGCTGCATTTTTATGACTTCATTCTCTCTCTCTGTTAGGCCGACCTGCAGCATGGTCTCACCCAGGAGGAGGTGTCACGACGCCGCGCGTACCACGGATGGAACGAGTTTGACATCAGTGAAGATGAACCACTTTGGAAAAAATACATCTCTCAGGTACAATACTGGGTCAGCATGAATGTTTCACTTGCTGATGGCGCCGGAGGTGATGTTAAAGGGACAGTTCACCCACAGATTAAAACTCTCCACCATTTACTCACCCTCATGTCTTTCCAAACCTTTCTGTTCTGTGGAACACAAAAGAAGATATTTAGAGAAATGTCTCAGTGGTCCACACTATAGAAGTCAACGGGTGCCACTGTTGTTTGGTTACCAGCACACTTCAAAATATCTTCTTTTGTGTTCCTCAGAAGCAAAGAAGTCAAACAGATTTGGAATGACATGAGGGTGAGTGAATGATGTAAGAATTTCGGAAGATTTTTGGGTGAACTGTCTCTTTAATTGTGCCCTCAGTGGCTGGAGATATTGTGGCGTCCCCTGCAGCATGCATTACATCCGTGTTGATCTGAATCGGGCCTAGCGTGTGTAAAAATCCCCCAGCTGTAAGTCACAACAAGGTCAGGACTAGTAACACCACTGTGTCATGTGACTCTAAAGTGTACTGTTAGTGTGACTCGTGTGGATCTCACTGTTAATTACTCTGCAAACCGGCCGTTCTCTCTCATTAAGTCACATTTATTTTTGAAATGCTTTTCACAAGCTGTTTCAAAGCTGCTTTATACAAAATCATACTATAGGATAGTAAATGTCTATAATTAGTTTAAATGGAAAACGTCAGTGTAAGAATGTTTTTATATTTGGGACCTTATTAAGTGAGCCAATGGTAGGAGACAACAAAAATGCATTAGTTAAAGTTTCACCTCTCTACCGCCATCTCTGTTTGAAACATAAAATTGCAGGTTACTTTACATACTTTTCTTTACTTATGTTGAAGTCGAATAAAGCCAAACTTGACATTTTCTGGGAATTTAGACCAGACAGCTCAAATTATAAATCGTTATCATAAACTTACCATTGTAATTTGGGGTTAGTAAGGAGACGGTTTTTAACACTGATCTGTTATGTATTTAAAAACAGATTTTTGTTCATTTTTAACCCCCCAAAAAAGTTATGGAAGCAGGTTTAGCTCTCCTCTGGCTGCACATCATGTCAATTGTAGTAGAGTCTAGTATTAATAGAGTAAACTGAGTTTATTATGAAAGATCGGGTCGTCCTGAATTGGTTGCTGTTTTGTTGGTGAATTCGTCAGTGTTGGTGAGGTATAGGTGGTAACCAGTAAAGATCTCCTGCTTTCAGACCAGGAGCTGGTATCAATTCATCCTCTGTGAATTGAATCAGTAAACCGAAGTGATGCTGTTACATCACCTGCTTTAAATCTTCTCAGAAACCGCTGAGGGATTGTGATACAGCTGATGCTCAGTCCCTCGGTTCAGCTTTGCCTCTTAGCACTTTTGAGGGTGGGAGAGATGTTTACTGCGGGGTGGGACGGCTAGTTTTCTGGGCGAGTAGAAAGCGTCTGATCTTTACACTTCTAGTGTGAACAAGGCTGTCGGAGGTGTCACTGCTTCCCAGCACACAACGTCAAGAGCAACAAGCAGTCGGCCCTTTAATCTGTTACTTCACATTCGCTTTGGGATGTGCCGACCTCTCTCTGTCTCTCTCTCTCTGTTTGCTTTGTTTCTTGTCCCTTTTCTGTCTCTCAGTCAGGCACCCCTCACAGCTCCACGCTTCACGAAAACACGTCCACCAGCACTGCTGTAATATGATCTCTTGCATTCTTTTCTCCTGGATTTATTCAAATTGTCAGCTGTATTTTTATCACAGCCTCACCAGCCTTGAGCACAAAGCCATGGCTTCAATCTGTGTGTGTGGCAGAAAACATGAGAGAACCTCAAACACTCTCAGCAGACAGTGAAGTCAAACCTCGTTTGTTGTGCTTTCTTAAGTGTAACCTGCCTGTTAGTTTGTGTTCAGCTGTGGTTTGCTTACAAAGGCTGCTTGTGTTGCTCGCACAAAAGAAGCGATGATCGCACGGTGTGCGGCGCTGTTAATTGCCGGTTACGCAGACGCGATGATCCGCGGGAGTCAGATCTTGCAGTAGATTAAAGCGTCACCCGCGACTGTATGTGGCCAGTCAAAGAAATTATGCCACACTCTCAGTCTGTTTAATCTTGGTTTTCTTGTGCTTCACCAGCGTGTCATTATCCCTTTCCGCAGCCTCTGATTATCAGGTGACCTTCACATAAGACAAATGGCATTCTTGGCTAAATTTGCATTAGCGGTGATCTGTTTGTGTTTTAAGTAGAAAATGAAATGGTAGTTTGTAGATTTAGGAGTTTTTTTTTTTTTTATTCCACCAGCCCATACATAAGTCATTGTTTTCACTATGCGCCTTACATACAGATGGCTAAAACAGAAAGAAAACTTAATATTGATGTTTTTTTATAATACATAAAATATTTATATATGTATATTGTTTATTTATTCTTTTAAAGCTCTTGTTTTGTGTAACATTGCTTATTATATTATATCATATATAAATATTTCCTCCAGCTCATAGCACTGTAACCCTGGAGGTTTCTTGAAGCGGGCCATGGTTTCACTGAAGGCCGATACTGCAAATCGCATTGGCCTTTGGCACGCTGCCATCTTAAGAGACGGCGCAATACATGCATGTCTGTGACGTCTGAGCGCAGACTGAGACAGAGAAATCCGTAACTGTTGTTATCATGTATCCCAGCATTGATTAGTCTGCTTGAACCCGAGAGGCAGATAAACCCAGACCTTCACCTTGAGTTGTGAGTTTTTTCTCTTCTGCTGTAGTTCAAGGATCCGCTCATCTTGTTGCTGCTGGCCTCCGCTGTCATCAGCGTGCTGATGCGACAGTTCGACGATGCCGTCAGTATCACCGTGGTAAGTTTCTCCTGTTGATGCCCGTTGTCGTGTTTGTGACTGTTTTGAGCTGTGGATCAGAACACTTATGTTCTTTCATCAATCTTTTGCAGGCCATTATCATCGTCGTTACAGTTGCCTTTGTACAGGTAAGATCGGCAAATACCACCACTGATGACATCACTAATGACATCACTTATGCAAAGCTGTAGACCGTAGTCTTTGAAATACAGTATTTGTATTGTTTATGTACTACATATAGTCTATATATTATATATGTATATACTGAAATACAGTACAAAGTACTGAAATACAGTGTTTTTGGTGTGTTGGGGTGATATTTACCTGTAGTTACTGTGCTAGATAACAGACTTCAATAACATTTCAAACTTCGACTAAAAATCGGCTTTGGATCAGTTGTTTAAAAGTAATTGCAAAAATGACTCTGATAAGTAAAGTTAGTTATGAGAAAAGGATTGGCATAGTTTCCTGGCCGATACGTTTTTTGGCAGGTTTTACTTTGTGTGGCAAGATACTTTCTGCTGCCAGTTTGTGATGGACTTGGATGTGATTTGTGATTTTTGGAAGAACCTGACCCTCGGGTTAATGAGGCGTACGAGTGGTTCTGATTGACTGTCATTTCTCGTCTGCTTTAATTCAGGAGTACCGCTCAGAAAAATCCCTGGAGGAGCTGGGGAAACTTGTGCCTCCAGAATGCCACTGGTGAGCTTTCTGTTCCTCATTTCTGCGTTTGTCTTTCACATTAAAATAAATGACGTCAGAGGTCTTCTGCATGCGGCCGTGAGGTGTTGACATCTCAGGTGTATTGTATAGAGCTTTCTCCTCATCAGACGCATAAAAGAGGCTTTCAGAGCGAGAATGAGAGCCATCATTTCCACTTCAAACAGACAAGCCTCATATTTGCACTTCAAAACTGGACTGTGGCACAACCTTGAGCCCCATCTCCGAGCCCCTGAAGAACCCCCACCTCACACCTCCATGTGTTCCTCACAGAGTTCCAACTCCTGGAGAGTTCTGAATGACACAGCATCTGCTCTGACTGAAGGGAACGCGCCGTGTCGGAACAAATTTAATGTTAAAAATACAGCTATGTGAAGTGGGATTTTTGTGGGCGGAGCTACCCTTCATAATGCGCTGAAAATAGAACGTGACTGACCCGGTTTACATGGAAGCGAGAGCGTTTATCACTAGACGTTTATCACCTTGTGTCTGGCTAGGACACAGTGTTGAAGAGCAGATGTGTCATTGAGTGGTGAAACTCTCATCACTGTATATAGCCAGCCAGTTAACCAAGCCGCACGCATGTTGTTTAATCTATATCTTCCTATTTGTTCCCAGTATAAACCTCTGACCGTATAAATGATTGTAAGAATATTATGAAATAGATATTTCAGGATCAAACATTTGATTGGAGGAGCCACACGTAACAGTGTGTACACAGATACAGTATGAGCCTAAAAACATAACAGGGTTAAAAAATTGTCTGTGTTTTATGAACATCACAAATAGTTTATCGACCATTGATACCCTTAATCATATTGCTGATAATACCATTTCATAAAATCTTTCCGTTGTGTCTAACAGAAGTTGGTAAAAATCACTGTAAATCAGACTCTCATGGCTTACTGCTTTAAATGCTGACACTTTAAAGTTTATGTCGGAAATATACAATTTCAATTTCTTCTATTAATTCTCTCAGTTTTTTGTTTTTCACTTGAAGCTCTGTGTGTAGCAGGTCTTGGGTGTGTGAGTGATTCATCTTGTTAGGACTGTTTGTGGCACATTTCTCAAAAGTATTTGACCTTTGACCCATCGACAGGTCATGAATCTCGAGGTCGGTGTGTTCTCACGGCTCCGCTGGCCTCATTTCAACCGCTCGACTGGCAGCTGGTTTCATTCCTCTGTCGTCCTCTGTTTCAGTGTTCGGGAAGGGCGCCTGGAACACCTCCTGGCACGAGAGCTTGTCCCAGGAGATACCGTCTGTCTGTCTGTGGGAGAGAGAGTCCCAGCGGACCTGCGACTGTTCGAGGTGTGAATGAATACAGACACACTGTAACATCCTTCCTTCTCACAAAGTAGAAGCTTAACCGGTTTATGTTTCATAGTTTATATAGTTACAAATGGCAGTTGATCTCTATAAATCTAGAAATAGCAACATCGTCTCAATGACTTAGGAGTAAAGATGACCCCTCTGTGCCCTGCAGGTCGTGGATCTGTCGGTTGACGAGTCCAGTCTGACAGGTGAGACCACCCCCTCCACCAAGACCTCCGCCCCTCAGCCGGCAGCCACCAATGGTGACATCACGTCCCGCAGTAACGTCGCCTTCATGGGTACGCTGGTGCGCTGTGGGAAGGCCAAGGTACTGCCGGATCATTACAAATGCCCATCGTTTGTATTCTCTGGATGTTCTGTGGGGGCCTACACATACAGTAGATAAAACAGTAAACCATTACTAATAATCTTTGTTTTATGTTGTAGGGCATTGTCATAGGTACTGGAGAAAATTCAGAGTTTGGAGAGGTTTTTAAGATGATGCAAGCAGAGGAGGTAACAAACAACAGTCGGAAAACAAAAATGTTTGAAATGCATCGATCATAATGAAAACGCCTGGGCTTCAAATCTAAATGAATTCTACCGTTGTTTAAACAGGCTCCTAAAACCCCCTTACAGAAGAGCATGGATCTGTTGGGAAAACAGCTTTCCCTGTATTCCTTTGGGATTATTGGTAGGCATCTCATTAAGATGATCCAATTAACAGTGATTTGCACTTTCATGAGTTAGTGATGCATGTTATCTGATTACCACTGCAAAGCTTAATTTGTGTTCTTTCGTTCTGGTTATCTAAACGTTCTGGTGTTGTGACTAACATAAATCCATTTTCAGGGGTGATCATGATGGTGGGATGGCTTCAGGGGAAGTACATTCTAGACATGTTCACCATAGGCGTCAGGTGTGTCCTCAACGCGTGAATCTAGTACATAATCTGAGGTTCCCAACGTGCAGTTGAGGTTTTGTGTTAATGAAGTGTGTTCTGATTGTGGTTCTCCTCAGCCTGGCTGTGGCAGCTATCCCAGAAGGCCTCCCCATCGTGGTGACAGTCACTCTAGCTCTGGGAGTGATGAGGATGGTGAAGAAACGGGCCATCGTCAAGAAGCTCCCAATAGTGGAGACGCTGGGTATGACTGGTTGTGTTGAGTTTACCAGTTCTCCTCAACTGGTTATGATTACAGCATCCAGATTTTACACGTCCTCTACATTATTTCACAGTTTCACATTCCAAAGTGAAATCTGGATGCTGTAATCCAGATTTGATCCATGGTGTGTGATTTAAGGCGCGTCCATTTTCAGTACACGGACACACCCTTAATTATCGGTGAGCCACTTAGAGAAAACGCTAATCTAATGTTTCAGCAAATTAAACTTGAAATCCATTAAACCATGTGCAGTTCCTTCCTGTTTGTCAACTCGCAGGGGAACACAAAATAAACATCAGTGGTTCTTTCCATTAGTGGGGTGACATGAGCATCGATCATGTGAGAATCAGTCAGCCAGTCAAATGACCCTCCGCAGTCACGCTGAACTGAGCACTAATATTATGCAGAGTTGACGCATTAAATCTCACTGATGTTTCTGAACGTTTGAGAAACGTTTTAAAGTTTAAAGTTATTGCTTTGGTTACACACCACATGATTCATTTAATGCCTTTTTACTGAAGGAAAACGCTTCTAAATGAACCACTTCTGCTAAATAGATTTAAATGGATAGTTTATACAAAGATAATGGCATTTACGCATCCTTATGTTGCTACAAACGCAAGCCGTACTTCTGATTACATTTTTCTTAAAGAATATCCTGATCTCTCTTTTCTGTGTAATGAGAGAGAATGGGGACTTTAAAATTACAAAAACAAAAAGGCTTACAAATATCATAAAAGTTGTCAAAACGATGTGTCGTAAGTCATTAAGTCAGATTCATAAATGAAATAATAAAAATGTTTCTTAATTTACATTTACATGTAAAGGCCATATTTTTAGAAATTATTATCTGCATTATATAAAACAATATAAATGTGGAGTATTTATCGTGTGGGTCTTTCGTGAGAGTATAATGTTCTATTGTCATTACTGGCTCCCTGTTCATTTGCATTTTTTCATGGATCTGTCACTGAAATAGTCAGAGTTGGTTGGTTATGCATATTAACCGAGCTCGGCCCTCTTCTTTAGGCTGCTGCAATGTGATCTGCTCCGATAAGACAGGCACTCTCACTAAAAATGAGATGACAGTCACTCACCTGTTCACCTCTGACGGACTGCATGCTGAGGTAAGGGACGTGCGATCCTCAGGGGGACCCACTCGGACCTCTCACTTTTCAGCCCATTTTCTACCATCATTCTCTCTCTTGTTAATATTAGAATGAGTAGTTAGGGCTCAGTTGTCCTGAGGCCATCTCAGAAAATATTTGACTATTTGACTTATCAGCTCTGTGTGTCTGCAAAGAAGCTATTAGCTATCTTTTGTCTAAAAGAGAGGATGAATCAGACTCAGAGGTGTGGCAATATCACTCCAGAGTCCTGAATTCATTGCCCTGCCATCAGCCTGCACTAATAAAGCTTCAAAGCACCGGGCTCAGGAGTAGATGCAGTCTCGCAAATTTTTAACTTAGCCACTAGGTTGCATTTCCCAGGTCTGTTACATAATGCTTTATTTCGCATCCCTGCAGGCTTCCAACACAATACTGCTAAAATCATCCAGGGCTGCATTCAAGCCATGTGTGTTGTGGGTCCTTTTGTGTCAGTGCATTCGTGTGTTTTCAAGTCAATGTGAATTAAAAAAATGACCCATTTATACTTTAATGCATGTTGTTTAAAAAAAAAGTTGCTTTTGCAGTTCGTGTTTTTATTGAAATGTTTTCACTTTCGTTTCTTAAACAACATGATGTCACAAGCTATCATTTTTTTAGCCAATCCCCTTCAACCACCTGTCAAATAGAGAACATTCTTCATGATTCATTATTAAATTACCTGATTCACCTAAAGGATGATGTTGCCAAGTAAAATGGGTGGTGGTTCTGTGTCGATTTGAATGTGCTCATTTCCTTTGACCTGATTTGGATTTTTTTCTAGGTCACTGGCGTCGGGTACAACAATGTCGGTGAGGTGTTGCTGGACGGAGAGGTGGTGCACGGTTTCTCCAACACCTCCATCAGCAAGATTGTGGAGGTGAGGGCTAAGCAGAGAATATTATGGGATGCAGCCATGCAAGAGTACCTGGGCTTGACACGTTTTGCTTTGTCAAAAATTCTGCAGGCCGGCTGCGTGTGCAACGATGCAGTGATCAGGAACAACACCCTGATGGGGCGTCCCACAGAAGGTGCCCTCATCGCCCTGGCCATGAAGGTACAGCAGGACGTTCCAATAGCTCTCGTTGCAGTTTTGCATGGTCTGGTGTTATTTGTTATTCTTTGTGATTTTACATGCACATTTTTGTTACTCTACATGCAGATTTTCTTCCTACATGCAAATGTTTGTTACTCTACATGCAAATCTCTGTTACTCTGCATGCAAACCTTTATCTTGCATGCAAATCTCTGTTATTCTACATGCAAATGTAGTATTTCTGTAGTTAAGCCTTCGTTCAAAGGTTTGGGTTTGATTCCCAGGGAACACGTGCGCTAATAAAATATATACCTTGAATGCGCTGTAAGTGGCTTTGCATAAACGCGTCCGCCAAATGCATGAATGTAATGAACTCGAGTATCTCAACCAGATTCCAAGAGGGCGTCTGGACTCGGGCTGGCTTGTTGTTGGCTCCGCTCAACCTGTGGGAGCAGCCAGTGGAAATAATGCGTACAGGGTTCTGTCTGCCACTCAGTGTCACCTCATTTTGGCAAACCGAGTGTGTCAGAGTTGGCTCTTCTCGACCATGCTAATTAAGATGAGCAGACACGCTTTCACACCCCATAGAGCAGGTTACTATGGCAACAGCATCTCCCTCGAGGGTCTCGGTTGTGTTAACGTCTGGTGCACTAATAAGGTTGTTGTCGCGGCAGAGACGTTTTCACAGGGATTAAAATGAGAGAAATGTCATGCAGCTTCAGACAACAAAAAACAACATTCACACTTTTTCTGAAGAAGATCTCGGTCGCGATTGCATGTGCAAAACTCACTGCGGTGATACCACAATGCTGCTCTGCAGTTTCTGAGGTTTATCTGCTGTAAAAATGCACCACGTGTCTTAGTTATATTCTGGATTCTAGATACAGCTGGGGTTTCTCCTTAAATGAAATAATATGAGATTTTATTTACACCAGACAAAACCATAACTTAGACAGTGTGGAGCAAGTTCTGAACTGAAGTTCTGAACTGAAGTTCTGAACTGAAGTTCTGAACTGAAGTTCTGAACTGAAGTTCTGAACTGAAGTTCTGAACTGAAGTTCTGAACTGAAGTTCTGAACTGAAGTTCTGAACTGAAGTTCTGAACTGAAGTTCTGAACTGAAGTTCTGAACTGATACTTAATTTAATACTTTAAATATATGAAGACCAATGCTAAAGAAATAAGTATTGGAAATAACAGAAATGAAAGTTAGCATCCCATAACACTTGGTAGTCTGTTTAGATGTGGATAGCAAGTAATAATTTGCTGTTTGCTGTTGGGTAAGAGCTCTGAAGCGCTGCTTCAGTTTGTCTGATGCTGTGGGTCATGAGTCGATGCTTTGATATGACAGAGACTGTCTCTCATCATCTGACCTGCTCACTGTCCTTCATGTGCTGATTTTAAATCTAGGCTTGCAAACCTGAAGAATTTTGGAAACATTTCTAGCTGGAATTTTAAGGGAATTTTGGGGTAATTTATACAAACATGAACATTTTCGCTTGCTCGCCATAAGACTCGTTTTTATCTGTGTGCCATTATTTTCATATATTCCTGTAAATTCCCATTGTTTACAAATTGTTTTGTAACCCTAATCTAATCTGTTCTGTCAATCATTTTCTAAGTGCTGGAACACGGTCTGTTGTAAAGATTAGATTCTCTGTGATTCAAGATGAGCAGAGTGTATTTATCAGCGCTTCCTCTGTATGTTTCTTGACTGTATTTGTTGTTGTCTGCAGATGGGTTTGGAGGGCGTGCAGAAAGAGTTTGTGCGGTTGGAAGAGATTCCGTTCTCCTCGGAGCAGAAGTGGATGGCTGTGCGCGCCGTCCATCGCACTCAACAGGTGAGCACGCAGCAACGATTTGACACACATTCAGAGAGTTTTTAAAAGGTGTATTAAATGAGCTTGATTTTCACAAGCAGAATTTTATGTTCAGTTTGTTTTTTTACCGCTTTACATGTCGTGTTAAAAAATGTGTCTGTGTTAAAGGACAAGCCTGCAGTGTTTTTTGTGAAGGGCGCCTACGAGCAGATCATCCACTTCTGCACTTCCTACAACAGTAAAGGAGCCGCTCTGCCGTTGACCAATCAGCAGCGAGAACTCTACCAGCAGCAGAAGAGTTACATGGGCACTGCTGGTCTCAGAGGTACCAAACAGCAACTCTGATTGTATGTTGTTTTAGCAGCATTGCATTCTGGGTAACTTCACTTTACCAGCTCATTAAGGTTCTTAAAGTGAGGAAGTGACTGGCCGGCCACGATCTACTCGCTGTTTAAATGAAATGAGAGCGTAAATAAAATGAGGTCTGATGGTGTCTGCAGTTATTGCTTTCACAGCTTTACAGCTGGTCTGAATGTGAGTTGGCTTGTGTTGACAGGATTAAACTGTCTTAGAGTCTCATAGTAATGTCCCTCTGTTAGCTTTCTTTAATTAAAGTCATTTCGTGAAGGACACAGTGATGGTTTTGGCAGAGGCTCATGCTGTTGTCCTGTCTTTTGGCAGTGCTGGCGTTTGCGTGGGGATCTGAGATGGACGCTCTCACCTTCCTGGGGCTGGTGGGCATCATCGACCCTCCCAGAGCGGGTGTGAGAGACGCTGTAGCCACGCTCATCAGCTCTGGTGTGGCCGTGAAGATGATCACGGGGGACTCTCAGGAAACTGCTGTATCAATTGGTATGACATTCAGTCACCTGGTCCTTTCTCCTTGACACTGCTTGCTAGTCAGTTCAGTTTACTTGGTTAGTTAGTTAGTTAGCTAGATTTACTTAGTCAGCTAAATATTTAGTTGCTAGTAAGCGAGTTAGTAGTTAGTTAATTAGTTAGGCCTATAACTTACTTGGTTAGTTAGGCCTATGAGCCAAGAACGTTTTGGCCATGTAAAGTACTAGATTTTAGTTCCTTTTATTTGTTAATTTAGCACCACTAACTTAGACGAAGAGTTATGGCAAAGAATTTTCTGAAGTTCATGAGGTTTGTGGCTGTGTTAATTAGTTACATTGATTTTTAAGTTAAAAAAAGTTAATTAAGCATTTCATCAAGACAGGCAAGTAATTGCAATGAAATGAGATTTCCCAGCATGTCTGCCAAACTACCACTTTTGATCTGATCTGTAACTAAATGTTAGAAGTGTTTGATTTGACACGTCAATCAGATGACGAGCTACAGAATGCACCAGATTTAATGCTGATTGTCAAACCCTTTGGCTGAAGACTGCAGTATTTATCTAGTGACAGGACAGTCTGTCCTGTTCAGCCAAGACAGATGAGAATAGTGGCAGTTTATGAGAACTGCTGGTTCGCACAAATAATTCCCGGTACTGGGAGAAGAACAATTGCCAGTACTGCATACTGTTAAGCTTTCCTGTAGCTCAGTGGTTAGAGCAAGGCCCAAGGTCATGGGTTCGATCCCAGGGATTGCACCTACTCAGAAACAATGTGTAGTATAATGCAATGTAAGTCGCTTTGGATAAAAGCGTCTGCCAAATGCTTAAATGTAAATGTAAAATGTTAAGTGTCGACTCACATCAGGCGCTGATGCCTGGCGACATCCAGACATCCACTCCTGCACGTTATTAACTGTATTGCCTCTCTCCACCACAGCGGGTCGACTGGGTCTCTACACCAAAGGTTCCCAGTCTCTGTCTGGAGATGAAGTGGACCAGATGGACATCCAGCAGCTGTCTCAGATGGTGCCCAGGGTAAAGCCTTGCTTTTACACGCTTTCAGCTGCCACAGCTGGGTAATAAACAGATGTTGGCTAGAGAGTCTGATGCCTGTGGCACACAAGCTTTAAGGTGGCTTGCTTGAGCCCATTGGCAGCTACAGATGGAATGTATATTTTATGCAGTAGGTCTGTAAGCCACTTGTTGGGAAGTGAGCTGAGCTGATAAATGATGCTCAGGATGGTGTACTGGATTTTCTCCACAGATATCGGTTTTCTACAGAGCCAGTCCAAGACACAAGTTAAAGATAGTTAAGGTGGGTGCACAGAATGTTGGTGATCATGCACAGCTTGTTAGTACTGGTTTCATTGGATGTTTATGCTGAGTGTTGAGATATAAATCTACTGTGTGTGAAACGTGTGTTTGTCTTCAGTCATTACAGAACATCGGTGCGGTCGTGGCCATGACGGGGGACGGTGTTAATGACGCTGTGGCTCTGAAGGCGGCCGACATCGGCGTGGCGATGGGTCAGACCGGCACTGATGTCTGCAAAGAAGCCGCAGACATGATCCTGGTGGACGACGACTTCCAGACGATCATGTGAGTTTCTTTTGATTTATCAGATCTAATCAGACTGTTGAACTGGTGTTTGATGAGCGTTTGTTTCTCACTGCAGGTCTGCCATTGAAGAGGGGAAAGGCATCTACAACAACATCAAGAACTTTGTGCGTTTTCAGCTCAGCACGTGAGTCAGCATGCTGTCTGGTTTCGTTCTCAGCATGTATTTGGATGGGTTGTGATTAGTAGTTGTTTTTCTGGAGCGTTTAGTCCACATTATTCGGGGACGTGGGTTTTTTCGGGGACACAGTGGCCTCACTTTGTCAGCTCGCATGCAGAGATTGGAAAGTTTTCAAAACCAGAGTTTCCTCAATTTATATCTCTTAGCTTTGAGGCAATCTATATGCTTATAAACTCGTAGCAGAACTTTAAGCAGATATATGAATTTAAAACATACAGCTTCTGGGAAAATAGACCACCAATTCTGATGACTCATCTTGCACCCATCTGAAACTTCGAAGGCCAGGTAATGAGTTTATCACTGAATGCTTTCCTTAGGAGCATCGCTGCCCTTACCCTCATCTCCCTGGCAACGCTCATGAACTTCCCCAACCCTCTAAACGCCATGCAAATCCTGTGGATCAACATTATCATGGATGGGCCACCAGCTCAGAGGTAAAGCACTGCTTACACCCTCAGATACTGAGCACAATATTAGGATGTTGCTTGTCAGAGTAACAGGATAAGTGTGCTGGTTCTTCTAGTTTGGGTGTGGAGCCCGTGGACGGGGACGTCATCAGGAAACCCCCGAGGAACGTTCGAGACAGCATCATCACGCGTAGCCTGATAGTGAAGGTTCTTGTGTCGTCCTTCATCATCGTGTGCGGGACTCTGTTTGTGTTCTGGAGGGAGGTGAGCATCTCATTTGTGTTCTAATTTGTTTCGTCTTTGTTCCATTTGTATTCAAAACAGGTCTTTAGGGAAATGACGAGAGTCTTTATGAGAACATGGCTTTGTTTTCGCTGTGCCCTGTTTTTTGTTTTGTTGGCGTCTCACAGTTCTGTTCGTATATTAGCTTTGTGGTTCTTCTCGAGTGTTTTATTCATACACAGCTGTGGAGCGCAAGTGGCGTTCCATTTGTGAAATTATTTAGCAATTGTTTTTTTAATCTCATGGTCTTTGTACATATTACATTAGACAACTTACGAACCCTGCAGCTAAATACAGATCATGTGTTCATTTGTTACAGCCTTTATTGGTTAAAAACGCTTAAAATACGTTTTGGAAAGTTACGGGAACATTGTTTTTCTCTCTGTGTAAAACAGAATCTATTATACACAGATCAGATGTGTTATGTTCTGGAAAATGAAATGTTAATGAAAAGAATAAATCTGAGAAAAATATCACGTGAGATTAATGGCAGCAGGTTTGTAGGAAACCACAACAGCGTGTCCTCGATTCTTTTCTCTCACTGCTTTCCTTCAGACGCCTGTATGGCAGTGATCGTGAGCGCCGGTAACAACGTCTTACACAGAAAACGTTCCACTGAAATATCTGTGTTCTTTATTTTCAGCTGCGTGACAATGAGATCACCCCGCGAGACACCACCATGACCTTCACCTGTTTTGTGTTCTTCGACATGTTTAACGCTCTCAGTTCTCGATCGCAGGTATGAGCGCCTGATAATTCACCCTCTGAAACGCGAAGGAATTGGATGCAGCCCATGAATTTATTCTGTGTCAGTCTTTTTTCACTCGCCGGATTTTGATGTTGGGTCACACATCGTCCCTCTACTTAAAAGTGCTTAAACAGTAAATAGCTTCGTTTAATGCTGCTCAGTCTGAATGCAACAAATCAGAAATCTATTGTAGCCTAGAGAGCTTCATTCATTTTAACAGGAGCGTTGTGATTTGTAGCTTTGTGTTGTTCCGTGCCGACACACAATCTGCAGTTAAATGCTCAAATTCTGGATTGTAGTGGAGACCGCTGATAAATCTGTGATAGGTCTGAATCAGACCAAAGGCTGGATTGAGACATTAGGGTCACTTGCAGAGTTTGGGGTGAGCAGGATCTTAAATACTGCCCCCTGCTGTAAGAATTAGGAATCTTTCTGTTGAAAATGTTCAGGGCAAATCCTTGATTACGGGTCACTGTTTTTCTCCTTTCTGCAGACACGAATGGTGCATGAATTGGGCTTGTGCAGTAACAGGATGTTCTGTTACGCTGTGCTGGGCTCCATCATGGGCCAGCTGCTGGTCATCTACTTCCCTCCTCTACAGAAGGTCTTTCAAACCGAGAGCCTCAGCATTTTAGGTATGTGATATACAGGAAATGTTGCAACATTACAAACAAGATCATCATTTAATTGTCTTAAAGCTGCAATCCATAACTTTTTGTACTAAAAATCACCTATTGAGCAAGTACATGACAGATCAGTGTTCGACGCGATCTCTTTACCTGATTCATAACCTTAGGTTTATAATGATTCCTAATTTCAGCTGTCGGGTCTGATTTTGTGGAAAATGTCTGTCTGTAAACAGGAAGAAGATCCGGCTACTATATCACATGTCCGGGTTTACAATTTAAACTCATCACCCACATTAAGAAAATCTCCACAAATAACCTGCAATTTTATGTTTCAAACAGAGATGGCAGTAGAGAGGCACAATTACAGATTGCAGCTTTAATATAATTTATAATAGCGTCTAATTGGTCTAAAGTGTTGTTAATCCATTCTGTTTTGTTGTTCTCTGGGTGACGCGCACACAATATATTTTCACTCTGTTTGGATAATCAGTATCTAATTAAACCATCTGCCCGCAGATCTGCTGTTTCTGTTCAGCCTCACGTCCTCTGTGTGCGTGGTGTCTGAGGTCATCAAGAAACTAGAGAGACTCAGAGGCGGCGAGAAATCTGAGGACACTGACGAGTTCCATGACGTATGACGCACATTGTGTCTTTGGCGTAAGACGGTGGGCGGGGCTGAAGAGGCGTGGTTTGGAATGTTGTCCAGGCCGGTCTCGTACCATTCAAAACAACTCTGAGTGAGCAGTCAGGTCCAACCTGTATGTACAGTCCCTTTATAAGGTCAAGAGCAGGACAAATAGGAGCTGGTTTTGGAGGGATATGGTAGTCCTGGCTGGAATGTTGTCTTTGACGCCCCCCTCGGCCCACCCAGATGCTTTGGGGTGCTGCTTCTCGACTGTACTATTACCCACAGCATCTGGTCGAACTTTATTTATAAAATACTGTATCTGTCCATACAGTGGCTGTCTTGATTTCATAATTGAAGGGATGTATTACGTTTTTAATGTTATTATTATTATTATTAAAATGATTTTAAATTTGTAATTTTCTTTTTTGGCATTTCTGGCTGGAGTGGTTCTGGTTCTTGGTTCACTGCAGATCATGTCTTTTTGCATTCTGAATTCTGCTCTTTCTTTGCATTAAAGAACGTCGTACGCCCGCGTTCTCTTCATTCCCGAGAGGACGTTCCACCGGTGGAACGGATCCTTAGAACCACGTGTTTTGGGTCACGATGAGATTCGTGAGTGAAAACACACCTGATGTGGGGACCACTGTATTCTACAGTCACTTAACGGTTGAATGAGCATCGTTTTGTATTGATGCCAAAGTCATTTTATAACGCCATATTTATTTTATAACTCTCTTATTGTCTGTTTCTGAAAGATTTCTTGGTATTGGGAGATCACTGGGTGCCATTTTCTGATCGCCTTCACGGTACTATAATGAGTTCTGTGCTCTTACGTTAGACCTTCTGAGATGATTAATACAACTGGCTTGTGCAAATACATTATTATTAGTTCCTCTGTATTTACAGGCGTTCACGCTACCTTCCTTTTATTATGTTAATATGCTGGTATCAGGGACATCTGAAATAACGTTTTGCTTTTTCTCTATTGTTATTTATTTATCGTCTCACCAGTGTGGTGCTTGATTAGGTGATTTTATGAACACTTGTAAGGTTTAACGAATGTAGTTCATTCAACTTTATAAGCGACATTTGGTGACACAACCCCTACCCCCCCCGTGACCCGTTACTGAGGTGCAGCTAAAGATAATACACCCAATTTTCACAATACGTCGAGTGTATTTTTCCCTCTTTATCACTGACAGTGGTAACTTATGGCCAGACTGTCAACATTAATTAATCAGTGTAACATGTTTCCGCCCATACTGTTTGACCGCGCTGTCTTTGCTGTAAAAGCAAACACAGTAACGCACTGATATTAAACGATATCATTAAAAGACAATGAAGGGTGACAGGTAAAAATCTTTTAGTGATGTTTTATTTTCCTTTTTTAAGATTGTATTTATTTTATTGTGGTTTGCACAGCTGAAACCAGTAATCTGTAATCTGGTCGTTTCAGAACACAATTGTACAATAAAATTTTTACAAGTTTAAAACGTTGTGTATCTGATGTCGGTCTTTACACTGTTATAAATACATCTTTTTAATCCACTTTTTAAAAACATTAAATGATTTAATTGATCTTATCAAGTTCAGGATGGATGTCACAGAATTTTACTCCAATTTTATCTTAGATTTATCTTAGTAGATTAAAACCGCAATCAATAACTTTTTGGTTGACAAAGAAACAGCACAGTACAGTCCAAAAATACTCTCATTCCTGGTACTACTGTCAAACGCTTATACTGTAGGTTTAATGACTGAAATCATACTGTCATTAGTTTTTGTTGAGTAATCGTTAATTAAAACTGTTAATAAATAATACACATCACAATTGTTAAATGTGAAGCTTTTGTTAGATCCCTCATTTCCTTACAAATCAT
>JAZGTJ010009526.1:0-17060 GCA_036877575.1 Botia almorhae
ACTGAACACAAGACTGACCACAAGACTGAACATGTCACTGAATACGTCCCTGAACACAAGACTAAACACAATAATGAACACGTTTCTGAATACGTCCCTGAACACAAGACTAAACACAATAATGAACACGTCACTGAACACAAGACTAAACACAATAATGAACACGTCCCTGAACACAAGACTAAACACAATAATGAACATGTCACTGAACACGTCCCTGAACACAAGACTAAACACAATAATGAACACGTCACTGAACACGTCCCTGAACACAAGACTAAACACAATAATGAACACGTCCCTGAACACAAGACTAAACACAATAATGAACACGTCACTGAACACAAGACTAAACACAATAATGAACACGTCCCTGAACACGTCCCTGAACACAAGACTAAACACAATAATGAACACGTCCCTGAACACAAGACTAAACACAATAATGAACATGTCACTGAACACAAGACTAAACACAATAATGAACACGTCCCTGAACACAAGACTRAACACAATAATGAACACGTCACTGAACACGTCCCTGAACACAAGACTAAACATAATACTGAACACAAGACTTGATTATTATACTATATTATGGTTATTATATTATATTATGATAATCCTCCTCTTCAGTTTGTTTTAAGCATACTGAGAACTCACAGACACATACCAGTGAGGTTAAACCTGAAGAATCAGTCTTTATTTAACCTATTAACACTCATGCAGGAATGTTAAGGTAAACAATCTTAACACTGCAAATAAATCTTCATATATATTACTGATGTAAATGTACCGACAACAATTTGATTTAATTAGATATTTTATTAATCATTTACTTCAATATGCATTTGAACTAAACATTTCAACAGTTCTAAATTGGATCCATCTGAAAACTGACAGATGCTGTTCTGGTTCAGCATGAACCAACAGCCCAGACCTCCTCAGTCAAATCAGTCAAATCAAAGTATCATTCACACATGTATAAATGCATTCAAATTCCACTCACAGACAGAGAGACAGGAGCAGGGCGAGCGGCGACTGATAAATGCTAATGTTCTTTGTGTCGGGCCCATCATTTGCAGACACCTCAGGGACTCAAATGCATTCAACCCTTTGATTTGTCTTGTGTGTGTTGATGCCTGATTGTAGCAGCTGCGTCATACTGAAGAACCTTCTAACTCTTAAAAGATGATGATGTGTTTGTCTTCATCAGCATTTCAAAACCAGAGTACAGCAGACCTTCTGCTCATAAGCACTGAGCTGACGAGTAAAAATGATTTCCATCATAAAACAGATAATCTGATGCAGTACAGCTCACATTAACCACTTCAGAGCCTCAGAACTCAAATACCCATAATTCTTCACTTCTGTCTTCCACACAATACATTTCTGTGTTTCTCTTTGTCTGTGGCTATTCACAGTAAACACTAGCAAGCTGCTTACTGCATACTGAGCAGTACGATTTGTGTGGAGTTTTATTTAAAAAAGACAAGTGATGTCAACAATAATGAAGCATCTAGAGAAAAACACGGAGAAACAGTGTTTAGTGTAATTCTTCAGCTTACATGAGTGTTTTATGAATCTGTTCAATGGCGTCCTCCAGTTCCTCGTTCTGGTCCGGAACAAAGCGGTATTCTGACACGTAACTGGATGAGTGTTTGTATGGATCATAATCTCCCAGCTCAGCTGTGAGGAAAAGATGAACACAATTAATCTTCATGAGTCTGTGATAGAAATGCGAATAATTGTTCAAATATGCACTATATTAAAACAATGAAAGAAGAGGGCTGCCACAGCAAGATCATTATGATGTCATTTTCAAACTAGATTTCAATTACATTAATTCATTTCCTGATAAAAGAGTCTCTGCATAAATAATGAGACTTCCTGTGTCATTTTGTAAGCTGGTACGTACATTGAATGGCAAGAGCTGCCAGCTGGGCGCTAAAATCAAATGGACACGGAAGTCTTCCCTGGAGGATATCCTGTTTTATCTGTAGAAAGAACTGATACCTGGCACAACAGACACACACACGCACACACACACACACACAGACAGTATCAGAGATATATATATCTATATATAGATCTTCAGAACATTACATGATATTATTTACATGATTGAACGTTTTACTGCTGGTCTATTTTAATGTTACACACCTTGTAATTTCCTCTTTCAGTTTACAAGGATCTTCAGCATAAAATTTCACCCCAAAGTAAAGTGTGTACGGAGGTCCAGCTGAAAGAACACAAAACATCCAGTAAACACACAGATATTTATCATCTACAGTCTAGATCACATGTGTGCAGTCCTCCTGTCAGAGATTCACATTTTAATCTGTTACCCTGCTTCACTTTCAGCCACAATTCTTCAGTTCTAGTTACACCTGTTACCAACCACACCTGAACCAGCTAACCAGCTAATATAAGAATATTTAGGGTTCACCTGAACATCTCAGGCTCAGGATTACAATATATACACTTTAGTTTCTAAGATTTAAAAGCACTAATATATATAATGCATTAATTTCACTGAAAATCTGTTGTGCATTTTGACCTGCATTCATAGGACATCAGTAAATATGCAAACACTTCACTTTGTATGTGTCTAAACACAAAGCAATACAGTTTTCAGTTACCTGAATAATTATTTTCAAACTATTACTCGGAAAGCAATATTAGTTTCATCAGGTGACCTTTAAATAATAATTCCTGCTGACCTGATCCATGTTATGAGACACAGAAGAGACGAGCTTCATCCACCTCAACATTAACTCAACTTTCTGTTGTGCCAGTTCAGCACACAGCAGCTGAACAGAAAGAGCAGCAGAGCATCATACTCACTCATGATCAAATCTTTGTGTTCAGAGAGAGTTTTAGAGGGGTCCAGCCAATACTGTAAATAACACATACAAACAACAGGAGAGAAACGGACAGATATGATCAGTTAAATCCTAGATCACATACATTTACATTTATGCATTTGGCAGACGCTTTTATCCAACTGATTTGATTTGTGCATTTCTGTGCTGGTAAAGACATCTGACAGTATTTTCTGATCCACAGCAGAAGGAGAAAAGCTTTGATTTGTTTTGTCATGCAGGTCTGGCATAAGGTGACACCTATGCGAACTGAGTGATTTCTTCTGCTGCTACAAATTCTGTGGACTACAAGTTGACTACAAGTAAACTACAAGTCACTTTTTAGCTGTATTTTTCACAAAATGAAAATTTGACTGCAAAAAGCACAAACTGTAGCATCAAATGCAGAATATGATATATTAAAAATGGGCTCTTGCGTGGTTTTATAAAGGTTCATACTTAAGTGAAGTATTTGGGAGACGATAGATTTGTGTTGCTTTGCAGACAAGAGTTCTGCCATTTTATGGTCGTGCAAATTAACATTCATGAAATACTTCAAATAAGTGAGTCAAACATGAGGAGATTCACTGCACACACTTAATATACACAAAAATAAGACAATACCCAATAAAATGTGTGTGTGTGTGTATGTGTGTGGTGGGAACAGGATTAGGGCTCATGTGATGAACTCAGAATATGTTCATTGAATGAATAATCACATCAGAACAGATGGTTTGTGTTCATGTTATGGAAATGAAGGGCTCAAATCTTCAACACAGCGTGACTTTATTTTTAAGAACAATGAGAAGAACTGGAGGAAACAACATTCATATCATTAACTATCAATAAGTGACCTGCCAGAACACCACAGCAACTGTCACCCCTTCTCTAAATACTGACACACGTTTTATTTTTACATGCATCTAACTAAAACACTCTCACACAAGATTAGACAGGAATTCTTGTCCAGTTCTGGGCCTAATAATTAGATGAAACATCTATGAGTCAACAGCACATGCAGGCCACACCTGCACAGCAGAAATGTGATACTAGCATGTAGATTACAGCAGAATTTTATCTCCTGTCTCTTTTCATTATAATCACTGCTTATACAGTTGATAGATTTGTGTGAATGTAAGCCACACGGCTCACCTCTCACCAAGTGCAGAACCAGTCATAAATTTAGACTCATGGGACAAGCCCCAGAAGGCATTGTAGGAAACATGTCTCTCACTGGTACAGCTTATGAGCGAATTACTGTTGTGTTTTTCCAAAAGTTTGCACTTTGCCTTATCCAAAATCTGCCCCAAGGTAACAGCTAATAGTAATCACCTCAGATTTCACTCCTCTGTTAGCATGTCAAAGGTCAAGCGGCTTTTGAGGCCTTATAATGGCAGGGCAAACAGAAGAGGAGTTTTTCAAACTTTCTTAAAGAAACACTCCTCTCATGTAAGTCCAAACCTGCCTGCCTTTATTTGTTTGAACACAAAAGAAAATTCAGGCTGCTTTTTGACAACCAACAGAAGTGTAAAGTGACTGTCAAGCTCTTAAAATGACAAACACATAATTTTATAAAATAAATTCATACAACTGTATCCCCAGGGCTCTGCCTGCATACAATAGCTTTGTTTGTGTTTATTCATATCCATCTGACTGTGGCAGGTCTGATGTGACCTCACATAGTCTCAGTCAACACAATCTACACAGAGAAAATCTTGAATAAAACTTCAGCAAACAATGATTTTAAATTCCATCACACAAAAGCTTCAGGATTTTTGTAAACAGCACCAATCACATGAACTACTTTAATACGTAAATACATGTAAGTAAATGTTGACAGAATTTAAGTTTTAGATGAGCTATTAATTTAGACTGTGTGTAGTTTTCTACAAAGCACCAGCAGAGATAACATGAGAGAATCGTGTAGATTTCAGCCACTCACCGTCTGATAACTGCAGTCACAATAGCGAAGGCCAAAATATTCAGTTTCAGCGAGATTCACGTGATTTAACACATAATCCAGCAGTACAGAACCCTTGGTTGATTTCTGCAGAGATAAAACACATATTGAAATAAAGTCAATTGGTCAGGCTGTGTGGAGAAAGTGCGCAACATTAAAGAGATTTTCTATATGAAATGCCTGTCACTGCTGGTGTCTTTAGAATGTAACTTGTAATATTCTTTTAAAGATTTGACTTTAACAACTCGTCTTGATTAATATCAGATTAATATTATGTGATGTTCTGCATCTGTCAATCATGGACTCAGTGAGTCAGGAGGGTTTGTGGCTTTGTCCTCAGATTTAATATGAAGAAAACCAATGATTCACAAGCACAAATCACACATCATTAATGACCTGTGCAAACACCTGCTCAGTTCTGCTACAGTGGAAACGTGGTCATTTAAAACACGAACCATCGGTTCGTCACAGTTCCTTTGTTATTTACAGAGCAGACATGAAATGAAACCACTTGAGTTAAAGTAGCACTTTACACTTAACTATAAACTATAACTTAACTATAAAACTTTACAGATTTTAATAGTTTTATGCAGCGGTCCCACTTGAGGACTATGTGAGAACACGCGTTCTTTACATGCAGCCCAATGCGCACACACACTGAACTCTGACTGACCTCAGAGGAAGAGACAGCGCTGTCTGAAAGTACAGCCTGACAAACATATATTGATATGATTTGTAAATGTGTTTAATTTACTACATCTACCTATATGTTATGGTCAATACATGTTATGGTTTGCAGAGATTTTCTGCATGATGAGCTTGGAACTTTACAGGGAATGATTGAAACAATACCTGCACCTGGTTCCAGGTCCAAGCCTTCTGATGAATGTTTGAGAACTATATTTATACAGATCTGATGTATTTTCTAATGACACAGAAAGTTGGGGGTCATATTGAAATCTTTAGGAGACATAAAGGCCAAATAAAAATGATAACAAACGTAGAAATGCTCATTGAGAATATATAAGCATTAAATGGCCAGTAACATATTCATGAAATGTATCATTAACTTGTGATGTGTCATTCCAGCGGGTCTGGCTGCACCAGTAAACCTCAGCGCTTGTACATTCATGCAACCATCAATTCAAGATTTACTACGGTAATAAATCTTTGTATTGATGTGACATCTCTGCTGTTAGTCGAGCAACTGTGCAGCTCACACACACGACACACGCAAGCTCACATGACGCTCTGCTGAGATGGAAACTTGGGAATGTGTGTTCACACACAGCACCTGGTATATATTCAGAGTGACAAGATTTCTCCCTTCACACTAGAGCTCAACAAGCTCTTAAAAACTCAACTCAGACTGACCAAGATACCCAAGAAGTCTTGAAGTCAACAATCATTTGTGTATTTATATTTCCTTAAACCAATTAAAAAACAAACAAACTGATACTTCAATGGGTCATAACTGAGAACTCCTTTAAATGTTATGAGTAAGAAAGAATAATCATATTTTCTTGATGGATCAATTATTATAAGACCAGGAACATGTTTTAATTTAGATTGAATGTTGACTTAAACAGTTTAAGCCCTTTACAAACCATTTTATGGTACACTGGTAACCATAACTATTACCATGGTACAAAAGGTTTATTCATATTGAATGAGAAAGATCACTGCTCACATATTCTCTGTGTAAAGCACCCAAGTTCCAACACCAGTGGTGCCCAGTGGCTTAATATCTATCAAAGGTCCACAGAGAACACAAGCTCCAGCCTTCAGAGGAAAAAATAGCCCATGATATGTGCCCTGATGTCAGTGTCGTAATTCAAATCCCAAGAGATGAACCTGACAGACCACAGAAAAGCTTCCTGGCAGAACCCGACACATTCTGCACCATCAGAAAAGATCCTCCCAGAAAACAGATTCTCCACATTCCTGCTGTTTCTCACTTCCTGAAACACTCCCTGCTGTTCAGCGTGTTAAAATAACAGGACGAACTGGATTTCTTGGAGAAATTCTGCTTGGCATTTTAGTGATTTTCCCATCTGGATAAAAATGACAGTTTGTCTGGGCAGCTACTTTAGTTACTGAAACTCAAGCCTCATGATTATGTGTCATGCCCATATCTCCTGATTTCCATCAGACGGAAATCTTGATAAACTCACTGGAGGTTTAGTCTTCAAATACATTATCAAATGTAAACCAACAGCACTACATTACAGTATACTGTGACCAGAAACAAAATCCTAACAGCACTTTTAATCTGTCTCATCAATTTCAGACTGTTAAACAGAGAAATGAAGAGTGTTAAGTTAAGTCAGACGTGTGTCTGATCTATTACAACCAGCAGGGCACAAAGAAGAGTTAACACAACTAGTTAACACAATCCAACTACAATCACAACTGCACAAGCTGGAAAAGACAAATACTTTACTTTCCTTCACAGTTCAATAAAAACAAAAACCTACAGCCATTTCATTATTTACATGTAAATGAATGTAATAATCCAGCATGAGTTCATGTTGAATCAATCAATCCATCAATTCTGTTCATTTACCAGACTGAAAACACAAAAGTGTGTGTGACAGATGTGTGTGCGTTTGTGAGATGTGTGTGTGAGATGTGTGTGTGAGTAGTGACTGTTCATTTAAGACATTCTTTAAAACAATATCTCGTCTGACATGGCCTACTGTCCCCACAGTAACACAGTCATTACACTGACAGACCGGACCATCTGCTCCAGTCGTCTGTATGAGTGTGGCCATGACCCTGACTGTGTTTGTGTGTGTGTGTGCGCAGACATCCCATCAGCAGATGATTCTTCACCCTCGAGAGACCCAAAAACCCAGTCAAGAACATGTCAAGTTTCACAGCAAAAGAAAGAAATGAAAAAACATTAACGTTTTGTTTAAAGACAATAAAACCCATTTTTAGTAGCGTGAAAGCTTTCGGATGTCCATCACAATAAACGCAAAGACAGAAAACTCTTTCTGCAGGTTATCCGCTGAGTCTTTTCTGCTGGAAACAGTCCACATGTCTGAAACCCCCTGTGAGCTGGTACCACAGACCCTCCCAGTTTCCATAGTAACTCAAAACTAAAGAGAAGGATGGGATGCATGGAGCTGCGCCTCTGTTTGACCAGAACACCAGATATGTGGCATTTCTCTGACAAGCTCAGTCTTGAGAAGCAGTATTGTTAACCAGCAGTTTTTACAAGAGGTAAAAACCCTGAATGGAAAACATATGTGTGCTGGGGTTAAACTGTACTTAAACACATACCCACACACAACACACACAAATAAACACAGACACGGTGATAAAAACAGCAGACTGTAAGGTCCTGTGAGTCAAACATGTTAATGGAATACATAAACTCCAGTTTGTTTGATGAAGAAAACTGAAGGAAATAAATACAGATATGGTCACATTAATCTGAACTGCTTCTAACAGACACCCCAAAGATTAAATGTTAAGATTTCTGAAGTCTCCTGCTTGTCAGATGTCTCTTTAGAGAAACACACTCCAGCAATCTCAGGTTTCAGAAGACATCTTAACAACATCTCACCCTGTGCTTAGATTTGCCAAGATTCTACAGTCTGTGTTTACACATCAGAAATCTCATCAGTGCCAACAGAGACAGAGTCCCATTCCAGAATACAGCTGGAGAACTTCATGTACCTACATATGAAAACAGAAAAAACTTTCCTCTCACAGAACAAAAAAACTGTAGTGGATGACCTTTTATTTCCCTTTTATTTTATTTCCACAGTTTATACCATCCTACCGCCCAGCCCTGTTTCAGTGGAAAATCTAGTTTCTGAATTTGACAAAGTTTGTGACACATCAGGATGTTGAGAAGAGAAGCCTGCAAAACTGCAAACTGATCCAGGATCAGCGTTTAGCATGACACTACTACCTACTAAATGTGAAATATCTTTCAGGAATGCGCATGACTTTCAGTCACTCTTACTGAAGGAAAAATACACCAAAAGCAGATGCAACAAACAGACCTGATAATTAAAAAAAAACTGTTATTCAAAGCAACTTTGAAATTGATCACTGATGTAAATAATTTGATGTGCATTTCCTGTAGCTTTCCTGTAGCTCAGTGGTTAGAGCATGGCGTTAACAACGCCAAGGTCATGGGTTCGATCCCAGGGATTGCACATACTCAATGTATAGTGATCAATGTGTAGTATAATGCAATNTAAGTCGCTTTGGATAAAAGCGTCTGCCAAATGCCTAAATGTAAATGTTTCAATCAAATGAGTAATTTGTGTTCTGATTACTGATGTGTGTTTATTGCTGTGAAAAACTCATGTTCCATGCACATGTATTGAATGTGAACAGAGAAACAGTCTGATCCGTCAGGATTCTGCATTTGACAGAAGAGATTATGTTCCTCTTTGTGAGGAGTGAAAGAGATTATTTCAATTTTCTTTTGACATTCCTTCAATTTACTGTTAAATCCTCACACCTCAACTGTGCTGAAATAACAACACTTCTGTTCATTGATTTATATTCCATATGATAATTTTACTGTCATTAGTTTGTGTATGGTGGTTGTAGTACAGTACAGCACTATACTGTAAACATGCTTTGGAACTCATTTTAAAAGCTCTATTCATGTGTATTATTGTATGTTGTACACAAGACCGTGTCCTGGCCAGCAGCATCTGTCACCTTGTGACTCAACAGCAGCGTGTTCAGTGAGTTGATACAGGTTTGAGCTGGCATGTGGACTGGCTGAAGGAGTGTTTGGTAATCTTTACTGGAAAAAACATTATTGGTGCATTTTTATTGGATGCTGCTTATGGTGCAGAAAGTTTATTGTATGACCATTAGTTAGTGTATGACAAATATGTAAAATAAGGCAGAGGCTGTAGTGATACACTGAGACACAAGCCTGTTTAGAATTCCCATTAAACATAACAATGAGGGATTTGATCCAAAGCCTGCATTAGTCCACTGTACATCCAGTCAGAGAAAATCTGTGCCATCTCATCACTCCCATAACGCACAGGGATTCCTCAGCCTTTGTGTGGAGCTGCCGGCACACTCCCAAAACACACACAACCCCCTCCACCTGCGCCACTGGGGTGGGTGTGGAGAACCAGTGACGTTTCAGTGGCTTCACACACACACACTCACACACACACACACACACACACACACACACACACACACACACACACACACACACACACACACACACACACACACACACACACACACACACACACACACACACACACACACACACACACACACACACACACACATCCTTGTGTCATTATTTTTTGTATTTGCATTTTCTTCTTTTTTTTGAATGTCAGATAACATCACTAAACCATTAATAAAATGACATGCTTATTAATAAAACTCTGAACTCTACAACAACCAAAAGGTCTAAACGCACTGAACAGTCTAAATAAACATGTTTTTATTGTTAGTCATTTTCAGATGTCAAAAGGGCATCACCTGCACAGGTCAAAGGAAACACAAACACGGCTGCACTTCTGCCTGCACTTCTGGCTGTCTTTTGTGAGGATAGAAGCACACAAGCTGTTCAGCTGCTAACTGTACACACGGCCCTCTGAGTCAACTCAATGAAGTCTTTGTGTATGTAAGTGTGTGTGTGTCCATGTTTGTGGTGGGGTTTGCTAAGAAACACTATCACTATTTCTAAAGCTTATCCTGAAGGTTAGTTATTTGAACAAACCCCTCTAATCGTTAATATTAAACCATCCACTTTGTTTAAGGGAAAATAAAGAGTAAATTAAACCTTAATGAGAGGGCTGCTATTATCTACAAATTTATTATTTTATTTTTTATTATTTTCACCTGCAAGATGTTGATTCTAATAAAAACAATTACATATTCTGCTGGAGATCGTTTTTACTATTCAATACCATTTACTAAATAACTCATAATACAACATTAGTTATGCAGGTAAAAATGGTTTATAAAGTTTTTATATATTGATATATACATTAAATCCTTATATACTGTACATTCAATACATGCTAAAGATCTGACCACCTCCCATTAACAATTTAACGCACACAAGCAATATGACATTTCAATGTTACTTTGCCTGTGATTAGTAAAATCAGGTTACCAGTGGGATGAGCTCACAGGTTCTGGGTGTGCTGGGTGTGTGGACTTCCCTAATACACACAGAAGATCTGTGGACATGTACACATGTACACTGCCTCTCTGGAACGGTACAGTTCTGTGCAAATGACGAAGATCTCCTGAAGAGAGCGAAATAAAGCCATCTCTTACCTTTATAATCTGCTGCTGAGATGTTAAAGTTAACTTGGACTCGTCCAGAAGCAGAACCTCACAGTAAAACTCCTCCTGGACTGAACAGAAACAACTCATGTTGATCCAGATGATGCACACCGCAGTTCTGATCCAAACTCGACAGTCTACAGTAACCTCTCTTCATTCATAACATCACGATATATGTTCCAGTGATGACTGCTCGTGTCCTTACATAGTATCCGCTTCAGACTTCACGCACCTGATGTTCGTGTCATCGACCCATGACTCATATGAGGAACAGACTTTATTCACACAAGCTCACAGAAGTACCAGATCCTTCAGAGCCACTTATCGCAGGACCCAAAATCTCTGAATGTAGATTCATGCTGTGTGTTGCCAAGCAGCCTGATGACTCTCCCATATGACTCCTCCCACCTTCCCACACACACACACACACACACACACACACACTCTGGACTGCGTCATGAGCTGGACTTTCCCGCCACCTGTTGAAAACTGAGCGCATCTTCTCATCTCTGGGTTTTGTATTGTAATGTTTTTTGTATTTTGTAATTTGTATATTTTAAAATATTTTATATGCATTTATTTATTTTGTAAAGCAAATCTCAGATGTTACTATTTCAATTTTATGATAAAAATGTTATTGTAATTTCTGCAATAAATAGCATATGAATACTAAAGTTATAAATCATGGATCTCTAGAAAACAGTGTACAGAACTTACAGAAATTTAGTATTTATTTTATACTCATTTTATAATACTAATGTAGGTTAAATAGTATAATGTAGTACAATGTAATTTGACCTCAAATAAAACATTTCCTTCATTGACCGCACAGTGGTGTTGCGCGCAGAGATCACTGCGCATGCGCACAGTCTGGAAAATATGGCGACTTGTCGCTGGTGCTGGAACTGATGAGCAAAAAATCACAGACACAAAAGAAAAAGTTTCAGACAAACACATGATTTCACCAGCAAACAGAGAAATATCCGTGAATAACGCTTGAACACTATGATCCCTCCGGATTTATTCCGTACTGCGCATTAAACGAGTTACTAGTGCAAGAGAGCGAATGTCTGTACAGGTAAGACTATTCTTCTAAGACTAACCCACAGTAATACACATCTCTAATAATGACGCTTCATTTGGGGTTAGCGAGTTATGTACTGATAATACAAGTAAGGTTAAAGAAGTATCTTGTTACAAGGGATTATGTGTTTAAGGAGACCTGTTTTAGTTAATCTGTGTTTTCTCTACATTGTTTATTTGTCTGCTTTGATTACAGACTTACATAACGTTTACTGTATTCTACTGTACTTTAATTCTAATTATGCACTTGTAAACTGCTATTGCTCTAACAAACCTGTGCTGGAATAAACTGAACTTTTATTATATGCTGTTGTCCTAATCTACCTCGGTTCTATTCTAATGTTAATGTTCCTGCATTAATAAACTTCTCTCATATTTTTTACTGCTCTCATAATCTTCGCTGAACTGTAGATTGTGCTATAATAAACAACTCAAACTTTAAGCGTTTTGTTATAATAAACCATGCTGCTGTGCTGTACAGTACTGTGAGATGCTGTATTGTACAACATTTCAAAATCCCTGGTAGCTCTTCGGACAGGCACTCTTTAGATATTGGTAGCCCGAAATGAATTTAAGTAGCCCAAATAAAAATAAGACATTATTTTTAATGTAGAATATTGTGAAGAAGACAACAATCAAAAACATTATCAAAACACAAATAACAATTGTATAAAATAATCAAATTACAATCATCAATACAAATATTTGGTTCTTACTGAAATGAAATTTCAATGAGCTTTCCTGTAGCTCAGTGGTTAGAGCATGGTGTTGACAACGCCAAGGTCATGGGTTCGATCCCAGGGATTGCACATACTCAATGTATAGTGATCAATGTGTAGTATAATGCAATGTAAGTCGCTTTGGATAAAAGCGTCTGCCAAATGTAATGAACTTGTAAAAACAATATAGAGCATAATTCAGTCTGTGTCAGATTCTGAATCTGAAATATTAACTGAAGTCACAGATAAGAAAAAGCCACTCGACGTTGAGGGCATAGCATCAGGTTTAAGATTTTGCGAGCCCTGGTACCCTGCCCTCAGCTGTAGTCTGAGAAACTGTACTCTGCTGCACAGGAGTGGATCTGTCTTGCACTCCTTGGAAAGAGTCTGGTACAAGTGCAAGTAGAAGGTGAGCAGAACTTTGGTATTTCTACTGAAAATATACTCTAATGGCTGTCAAGATGAGTGACACCAGAGTGTTCTTCATCATCATCATCAGCTTATGATTCTGAGGATGATTGTGGTTGTCTGAATGTTGTTTAATGTGTTTGTTGAGTGATGTTCTGCTTAATCACTTAAACACAGACTAAAAACACAGCTACAGTAACATCTTCATTACAGTGTGTATATTGATCATTTCTGAAGTGTGTTGTCTGGACTGGAACTGTTTTATGAATTCTGAAGTTGAGAGTTTTCTGTACAACAGGAAAGTGTTTGTTTTTGAATAAATGATGCATGCGGCAAGTAAATGTGAGGTGCTCGCCGTGCGGTGGCTCGCCGTGCGGTGGCTCGCCGTACAGATCTGTAAGTTTAATTGTATTTAAATGCATAAGCTATACGGCTCGGACATGGACCAAAAAATGGATGAATATATTTATTCTATATTTGGTCATGAGACTTTTGGGTGTTGTGACAGTTTTCTTGTATCCCTCATGGCTGGGTCCGCAGCCTGCACCACTTTCCCTTGTGAGGGCTTTTAAATATGCAGCTGTACAATGGGACAAAAATCTGTCCAGCCACCATCAGCCACTGCACCATCACTAGCCTGGGCAGCCTTCTGATTGGCTGAGCCCATGCCCATGTGACACAGGGCAGGCTGGCTGCTCTCTGGCAACTAACACAGTTGATGGGTTGCTGGGATGGAGACTGTCACCAGTGCAGAATGGGGTAAGTCTCCATTTAAAAGCCCCGATCTTTAAATGCAAACGTTTAGATACAGCATCTTACATTGCACCTACTCAGTCGCAGCTCCTGCAGGGGAAATAATAGCATGTTTGAGGTGTACCGATAAGCCCTTTGTTTTGATGGCTGGTTATTGAGCGGGTGTGGGGGATGTGCATGGCTCTGATTCCAGCTTTATCATTGAGACGCTGTCTGTAAAGACGCCTCTATTGTGCTGCATACAGACGGACGCAGGCGGGGTATTTATAGAGATTTAGGATGTGAACACAGGTGCCACAGTAGATGTGAGCAGTAATTGCCCTGTCAAGATGGAGGGGCTGCTGCAAGAGGGGCTTTTCTGCGGTCTTATAGCCACTGATGCCCAAACAAAGCAGATGTTTCAGGCTGCAGGTGCTGATTTAAGATTTCAGTATGAAACAAGCTGTTTTTCAGGTCTGATGGTGGATGGAGTTAGTGTGAACCTCTGGTCACTGTGTCTTTGTGCATGAAGGGAAGGGCTTCTCGTACAGTTGACTGCAGGAAATTTCAGGATTTTGCATCGCTGGTGAATAGATGACTGCTTTTAACACATTGTAATCTTTGCATGCACAGCCCTGCACCTCTGGTGCATAAATGAACCATCAGCTTTTGAACAAAATAGACATTTGAATATTGATTGTAATTTTGGAGTATTGCATTTTTCTGACAAACACAATGTGGGAGTGTGTACATTCATTACTTGTGAGACAGTGTTGAAATATTAATGAATCTTTCTTCTCTCTCCTCCCTGTTTCCTCTGGATTCTCTCTCGATACCTCGAGCCTTTTGCTCACTAGATGTCGACCATTTTGGTCTGTCCACATGCACAGACTCAGCTTTGCCTAATCCTTCATTTATTTAAAGTATATTTTTATATATCAGCACAGTGAAATTGTTACTCTATACTGTGTTGTTATAAAGTTATGGATTGCTGAGGTGCAGTTAGATTCATGGCTGTGAGTGTACATGTATGAATCTATTGCTTTATAATAGAAGTTTATTGAATCATTTTGATCAGTATTGATCAGTATTGGTGGATGTGTGTCAGTATATTTCTGTGGCTCGTATGTTCCTGAAAACAGCTGATCTGTGTGAAATGGGCTCTTCTCATCACATGGGTTTCTCTGCTGGATTAATAATGTCATTGTGTAATGAAAGAGTTTGATGTTATTATGTGACGCAGTGTATCTGGATTCAGGGTTTATAGTCACTGCTTACTATCGTGTATCACAAATCTCATTTGATTTCTTTGTTTGTATATTTGTAGATGACTTGCAGATCTGTTCAGACATAAAGCCGTGAATATTGGTCGTGGTGAATTCTGTAATGTCATGTAATTGTAATGGCAGTGCAGCTTTGGAGAGAGTGTCAGATCTGTGCTTTAGACACTGAATGGACACAGATCATTATGTAGGCGTTCCTCTGCTGTACACTGCTGGGGTGTTAATGTAAAATCAGGGACAGATGTAACATGGAATGTGGAGCATTGTAAAACAGTTATGATATAATGTTGTAAGTTATATTTATACGAGCAGTTCACAGTTTCAGTACATTTGTGTGTACTGTGTAACTTCTGTACTCATCTTTTCTTTACATAATTTACACTGATACATGTAGTTTCTGTTATAGTACCAGTTACATTGTCCTACAAAACATCACTGCACAAGTGTGCAAAATCACTGTGCAACACTAAACTATTCTTTAAAAATCTACTTTTAAAAATGTTCTTTAAAATCATAATTATAATTTTCATAAAAATTGTACACCATTGCTAATAGTTTGGGTATCCTGGTGTAAACTGATTACCATGATGCAGTAAGTACACACTGCTGTTGCCATAGCAGCAGCAGGTCTGTTAACACAGAGTTGAGTGCACAGAACACACACACACACTAAAATGTGGTCTGCTTCTGGATAGGGTTTCTGTGGGTCTCCAGCATGTCAGTAGTGGTTCAGTGGAAATGTGATTTCTTCGCTTGGTTGATCAGCCTACACTTCTGGATGCAGATATAAATGGAAGCTTTCATCTGAGCTCTTGGGCTGCTGCTCTGTGTTAGTATGTCTGTATGATCATGTCACTCAGTGCCATGTGCTGGAACAGGCGTGTTCTGCATGGGCGAAGAGACCTGTGGGCATCACACACATGAGTCACGCTTCTTACTGTAATTGACTCATGACACTGCTTACAGTCCAGATGGAAACCCTTTGAAGAACTGTCATATCACATCTTTTTTGTGGATGACAAGTCATTTACCTGGATGAGTTTTTTCTTTGCACTAGTAATAGATCAGTGTATTATGTGTGATGCACTCATCTGAACTTAATGAATGCTCTTCTGGATCCTGCAGGTCAGGAGATTGTCCAAGATGGCTGCAGCATCTTATGATCAGCTGCTGAAGCAAGTGGAGGTGTTGAAGATGGAGAACTCCAACCTGAGGCAAGAGCTTGAGGACAACTCCAACCATCTTACCAAACTGGAGACAGAGGCCTCTAATATGAAGGTATTGTGTGTCTTCATAGTAAAGATCTGCAGTCTTACTGTGCACTGTTCATTAGCACATGAGATTCTACATTTGAAAAAATACATGAGAAAGACAGTTTGCATAATCCTTCATCACAATGATCTCTAAAAGTGTTGTGTGACAGAACAGGCAGATGAATGTCCAGCCCTGCTGATTCTTCTGTTTCAATAAGTAATGTGTCAGATTTAGATGTCAGCTGCTGTGAATGTTCCATGTTCAGTATACTGGAGTTATCAGGCGTTTGACGTGTTGGCTGACGTGTAGGCTGACGTGTAGGCTGACGTGTAGACTGACGTGTAGGCCGACGTGTAGGCTGACGTGTAGGCTGACGTGTAGGCTGACGTGTAGGCTGACGTGTAGGCTGACGTGTAGGCTGACGTGTAGGCTGACGTGTAGGCTGACGTGT
>JAZGTJ010009528.1:0-19275 GCA_036877575.1 Botia almorhae
AAACACAAAAACAGGAGCAGAAGAAATATGAGGTTTGTTAAGAAGTTGTGGTTTTACATCCTCAACACAATTTGAAATATCTGTCCAAGATTGGAGTGTTTCCCAGTGACTTACAACCTTCCCGTAATGGATTCGAGAGACACCTTTTGGCTTTCCCTTCTTCTATCTGTGATCAGATCCTGCCCAGTTCAAAAACTGCATCACCTGCAGTAAAACAATGTTTGATTTTGTTTTCCCCCTAAAAAATCCCATTAGGTCTCAGACGTATTATCTGTAATTTGCATGTCAGCTCTTGTTATTACCCATTTGACATTAGTAATTTGAAATTTATTTTTTTAAAAGCCAAACCAACAGACACAGATGTCATTGGATTTTTTAGGATCGTCTCTTTGTGTTTTGGCTTAGCTGCACTGGCCTCTGTAGTTTGTTGATTACATGATTGAATGTAATCTCAGACATGGGTTTGGGTTATTTAGTCATGCTCATACTAAGGGGCCCTGTCATTGGAGTCATGAACTGAATGTGAACTGACCATGAAAAAGAGGAAATGTATTAAAAATCATTATTGAGTTCTGGTCATAATTGAACAGAATTGAGGCCCTGTGGCCTTCTCTGGACTGGTGGCTTTTTTGTGGCCTCACACTACTCGAATTACACAGCACACATAATCCTTCAGTTTAGTTTGTTTTCATTGGGTTTGTATTTTCAGTGTGATGAGCAGAATGTTCTTGACATGAACATTCTATATTTGGGTAAGTGGGACTTCCTCTGAGCTGCCTATGCAAGCACATGGTATCAGATGGTAGTCATACTCTGGGCATATGCTGTGGCAGGACGTTGTTAGAGGATGACAGGTGGCTGCTGGGACATTTGCATAATTATGGATGTACTGTGTACACTTGTAGCAAATCATAAACCCAGTGACCACAGAGCAGAGAACTTTGGAGTGCTCAGAGTTTCTGCCAGGTGTTAATACTTAAACAGTCAGTCAGCAACTTTTGCCGAAAAACGTCTGTTTAACTTGCAGCTAACCGCAGGTCATAGTGTAAGATTTTCAGACTCTTTAAAATTGTTTTAGTGTCCTAAACCAGCCATGATGTGACAACTTTCCAGTATCAGGTAAATTCATCACAATGTCATTTAGTATGAATTCGTAAGCTTAGTTGCTTCCTACTTTTCCACAGGATTAGGTTTAGGGGTGGACCTTTTTTAATAGTCAAACGTTTTTGTGCTATATGTACAATATGTATATTTTGTACTATACGTTTGTAGCTATATTAAGCTGACCTGTTGGCCAATTATATCCATGTATTATATATGAAGCGGTTTACATTTATGTTTACATAATGTAAACTTTTATCCAAAACGACTAACAGTAAATTCAAGTTAAGCATTTTGTCAATCAAACCCACAACCTTTGCGCAATGCTCTACCAACTGAGCTACAGGAACAGAAAGAAACAAAAAGAAATTATTCAAAAAGAATTGTTTGATAAAGAAACAATAGAATGAAGTACATTTAGTGCATGACAAGTAGAGAGCCTGCAGACAACAATTCAAGCCACTGATCTGTTTCAGACAAGAAGTGTGAGCATGTATCTGACTAATCCTCCCCTCCTGCCCTGCAGTTCAAACCTATTACAGCTCAGCAGCACAGGGACACCTGTGTCTCTTGTCTCCCAATTGTTTCAAAGGCTTGTGCAGTGTGTGCGTCACAGAATGGGCCCAGCTAAATGGCCCTATTGCCACTGCCTTTCCTTGCAAGACTCAGAGGAACTGGCCTGTGTCGGAAAGAAATGTTCCACTGTGTCCCCCTAACGCTTGTGTGAGACTGAAAAGGGATTTTCTGTTTGAAATAATGAAAACTGAGATGATGTGCAATATTCACTATTTTTGGTCATGAAGAGATGTTGTTATATTAAGACACATGGTAAAGATACTATTTTAACATCCATTGCCTTTCCTCACCTTTCTGTTGCAGACATGCCCTTGCGTGTACGACGCAGCAGTGATCCGGCCCTGGCCGGCCTGCCTGAAACCCAGCCGCAGCCAGAAGAACCTTCTCGGAAGAACCCCACACGCTGGTCCACCACTGCAGGGTTTCTGAAAGTCAATGCCACGAGTGGATCCAATAGCTTGGAACAAAAGGTGAGCTTTCCTAAATTCATTATTGTTGTGATATCACTAACTTAACATGTTTTAGTCAATGCTGCTTGTGGGGAACTTCTACATTTTCTCAACTCTGCTGAAAAGACCTGATTAGGCAAATTAGACTCTAGACTCTTGACTAACTTGGCAAGACAGCTAGGCCCTGTGACCTGAAACAGCACTGTCAGATTTTAATAATTAACTTAGAAATCGCCTGCCAACAGCTTGTCACGCTCTGATTCAAAAGATGAAGAATGTGTGTGCTTGCAAAATACATACTTGGTTACATTTTGCAAGTAATACAAAACATTTAAAATAATGATTTTTTTCTTAATTACAAACCTGATGCAAGTTTTACAGGGAAAATCAGACCTGAACAGCTTTCAGGTTCAGGTAGAAGATCTCTTGTTTAGTGTCACAAAATATTGCTAGTTAGGCTAATTACAAAGCCTGTTGAAAACATCTGCATATGAGCATCCAAATCACAACATATTCTGGCTATGCTGGTCTGTTCAACAGGGAAGCTCATAGTGATTCTTTTAGTAACCAACACCAACAGGCTTCCTACAGCCCCTATTATTCATTTTTAGTTGTTCTACTAAAATGGCCACATTTCCCTGCTCATAGTAGAGAAATTTGGGAAATTTTAGCTATTATGTGCAATGTGCCTTGATTTGTGCCTGACAGGCTTATCAGCCTCAGAATTAAGGTTAGCTTCATCAGCCAATCATGAACAGAGCAGAGCATCGTCCTCCAATGAGAGAATTTTTAGGCCAATTTTTAAGAAATGTCATGCCTTCCTCCCTTCTACCCAAATTATTTCTCAGATATATTTGATGCCTTTATGCCACTATCTGTCACCGAACCTTCTTGGTTATGGACTTATATGTCTTTGAAAAAATCTCTCTCGGAAAATGATGTCTGCCTCCTTTGTCTGCACTGTTCCTCGTGTTTTGGTCTTCATTTCGATGGTCAATGCCTTTGGCTTTAAATGAATCAAAGAGAGACGCACTCTCTGTTTTTCTTCTTTGCTTCCCTGGGGCAGCCAATGAAAAAGAGGCCAATTATCTTCTCAAAATGGATGCTCTTTTGCAGTGATGACAAGCCTTCAGTGCTTTGGAAACAACAATATTCCAAATTAAAACAGAGGGGAAAGGGAGGGGAGGAGGAAGATGGAGTACTCAGAATGTGACACTGCAACCCGCGATGAGATTAGTGCTTCACAGCGTTCACTAGTAATCCTGTTTAAAAGCACTTTGCTTGTCGGTTCCTCCGTAATCCAGACACCACACTCTCATTTCGGCAGAGCTGAGGAATTAAGCTGTTATTTTTTACCTTTCGTTCTGCACCAGATCAGTTCATTCTTCATTGTTGTTTTTGAGGTGAAGTGACAAAAGCTTGAGGTGTTTGAAATGTCTGTTTTTGGTCGATACTGTCAGATGACTTTAAGCAGCAGGATAAATATAAATGCTCTCTATTTTAACAAAATGAACATGATGTTCGTTCACCTTGAAGAAAGAATGTCTGGAACCGTGACTAAATTGAATAAATCTTGAACTGATTTTTGGGCTTATACTTTTTTGTTTTTTAAGGACAGCCGCCATTCTCCAAAACACTTGCCACATTTCCTGGATATAGTCTATACGTTTTGAATACTGCTCACTACTCACAATTAACGAGAAACTAAGATCTTTCTGCAAGACTTTATAGTCTGTACTATAAGTAAAGTATACTTGTACTATAAGTAAAGAAGTAAAGCATACCCTTCAAGGTTAGATCTCAAATATTGGCCAGCACATTCACAAACCTGTTCCACATTTTACCAAGGCATTGTTTGGTCTTCATAGACATTTCCTCATATGCAACATGTGTCTCTCAGTGAACTTTCAGAAACATGTAGACCTGCATCATTTCAAGGCTTTGCTGAGGTTGGCCAATGCAATCCATACAGGAATACCTTATTCATAAGTCTTCACCATTTTATGGGCCTTATACTTGTTGCTCTTTGTGTTCATGGCTGTACTATATGGCTGTTCATGGCTGTTCATCCTGTCCTGCTGTTTGATATTGATCATTTCATCATGAAGGAACATCAAAATAATTTTGTTCTAATGGTGTATGAGATTATTTTTATGGTTGTCATGAAATTGCTTGTACTTTAAATGGAAACTCTTTCCTCATTCCTCAGACAAGGTCTTTAGCCAGAAGCAACATTGCTTTGTGGGCTTTCTAGGCTAAGACCCCCTGTGTCACAGGAGAACCTGTTTTAGGTTTGCTCTAAAAATTCTTCAAATTGAAATTTGATTTAAGCTCCATAGCTAGAGGGTGTTTTATTTCACCTTTGTGAAAACATACTGTGTAACTTTTGAGACTTAGTGTAAATTAATAGCTTGTAATGGAGCTCTTTATTAGTACAAAATGAAATTAGTCTGTCCTCTAAATTTAGGTGGCCTGAATGATTTCATTTTGGGGCTTGGATCCAAGAAAAGCATCCCAATCATACTATTTTTTGGAACAGCACAGTGATTTTTTTTTTGTTTCCTAAAGTATATATATAATTTCAGTAACATATTCATTATGTGAGGAAATTGGTGTTTATATTACTAATACCCAGGCTGGTTATGTAATACCCAGACTAGTTAAGCATAATAATTTACTGTTAAAAAGATCCATTCATTTTGATTGCATTTAGTTAAACGTAAAGTACTGTTGGCAGTGCATAACGAAAACTGAATAGGTCTAGAGGACTTGGAGTAACTCTTTTTGACATGGTTAACAAACCCCTGACACACCCATAATCGGGCAACATCGAAACTCAACATGCTATCACTGATGGATGCACCAGGTTGCGAGAAAGCACACCAAAACAAATAAAAATTGTAAAATATTGTAAACTAGGTATACATTTAAAACATGGACACACCTGGCTGGATCGCAAGTGACAATGGCATCTCATCTGTCACAGCGATGCCCAGTAATAGCATTTGTAAACTGTCCTCTTTTATTGTTTTTATTGTGTTTTCCAGAGCAAAGGTCTGGATGCTTACCGCAGCCTTCCACGTGATACCAGTTCCTGGGCCAACCAGTTTCAGAGGGAAAACGCTCGCTCCTCTCTCAGTGCCAACCATCCTATGGTGGACCGATGGCTTGAGCGTCAAGAACAGGTACTGTACTGTGACAGCTAGTCATGTAGTCATCTACACCAGTGCGGGCTCGGCAAAATAGTGCAGAAATAGAAATTAAAACAGTATAACAATAAGTGCCTTTTAACTCCAGTAAATCTTTTTAGTTTACATAATCTTACAAATTCTTTTGTTGTTTTTTTAGTTTATAGTTGAGTAGGCAGTAGATTCAAGAGATGATTTACCAGCTAATAAGAAAATGCTAACAGAAAACGATTTCACCAGCATCGCCAGAACTGTTTGAAGGTGTGTTGCGGTGTTTCGAATTCCTCTCCCTTTCACAGTGAGGCAAGGAATTAAAGGGATAGGTTGAGAGAAGAAGGGTGAGATGTTTGAGGCGCCCAGCGTGCTGCAGGGAATTCACTTATTCATTTTCACAGTTGATTTTCTTGAACCGCCAGCATCCATTTCATTCTTTTCCCCACACTTTCTGTCGTTGCTCCATTGAAGTGACTGTGACAGAGGTTTGCCGGGATGTTAGCAATTCAGGTGGTCGTGGTTTCTCATTTCCCAGCAGCTTGACTTTGCTTGCAGAGAAACCCAACCCCCTACCCTGAGGCTTGTGGTACCCTGAGTCGTGCATCATCATTAGGGAGGTCGTCTTGCATGGAGGGGCCTCTGGGTTGGATGTTGGGCTGCTGGCGGGTTGAAAGGAGCAGTCAGTCAAGACTTGGGCTCAACCTGACAGACTCATTCATTTGAGCTTCACTCTATTACAGCTTAGCCTGATCCCCCATACGCCCCCAACCCTAGTCTAAACACACACACTCTCTCCCTCCCCCTCTCTTGCTTAAGCTCACAGTCATACACCTTTGCCCTGTTTACTTATTTTTCTGAGCCTGCTCTTCATCTCATCCCCTCCTCTTTTTTTCTTTAGCAGGAAGTGGTAATTTGACGTGACAGGCAGGTTTCATGACAGATGCAGAAGCTCTGCCGCCACTCAAGCACATCAGCCCATTTATACATATGCTTTAGTTAGTAGCTACAGTAGATTGTACTTGGGTAATGATGTGTATGTTTTATTTTCTTTGGCAGTATTGTCATCATCTAGTGGTGTAGAATTTATGATTTAATTAATCTTTTAGTTCAGTCCCTTTAATGAATCAGGTCAAACCAGTGTGAACCAATACCTTATAAATGCAGTCGGATATACATATTACAGCTTGATATGCAGCTATTTCTCACATGAGTAAACATTTGGGCATGAAATGTCAAAATGCTGCCATCATAAAGACAGCGTTAATGTTTTTCACTTTGATGACACAACTCCATGTGTCCTTATAGCCTCCTTATATTTGGCTTTAATGCACTTTATTTTGCGATAGCATTGCAGCCAGGTTCGGTACATGTGCGAAATAATGACGGTCAATGCAATCCGTCGTGTGATATATCCTGTAATAACTTTGTAATTTAAATCCACATTTCAAAGTGGCCCAGATCGTATACGAAAAAACAACTAATTCCGATCTGTGTCAGATGTGAGTAAAAAATCAGATTTTTTTGTGCCAGTGTAAACGCAGCTTATGTTGGCATGAGCTATGGTATGTTAAACCATATATGAGCATTATCAGTCAAGATGACTTGCAGTACCAGACAGAGGTCTGTTATTAGTTTTGTTTTTTTGAGGGGTGGTTTTAGACCCCAGAATGTCACAACTGAATCAAGTATTTCAAAGTACAGAGAACCGTGTTATAAACAAAAGTATATGTATGTTGCATACTTCTTTACACTTCACTTTCAGTTAGATATGCTCATTATACTATAATTGTCCCCACTGGCTTATCACAAAGTTCTCAGTAATTATGTCTGTATATCCATTTAATCTTCCATTTCCTCTTTACTTGTATTGGCTGTAATTGTTTTGTTGCCTTCCTTCTTTACAACAACTCTTTGTTTGATATAGCCTCCATTTGCATAATGTTGTGGCATTTTACCAGACCTTGAGTAAGCTACTTAATTAAACTTGGCTATTTTCTCTTTATTAACCATGTCAGCCATGCCAAACTATGCATTTTAAACAAATGCTTGGCTTGGTTTTTTGATAGTCAATTAGACTTGTTCTTTCTTTTTTTCAAACAAATAATTATTTTTAATCACAATGTGTACCTGGTCCTTTATTTATTTTGCAAGATCTTATGATTACATCACAGTTACAGCAGTCAAACCCTGGCCTGCTAGGAAGAGACTGCCTGACTGACATTTAATGCAACCAACCACATCTTGTTTTCATGTTACTGTCAGTTTAAAGGTGTTGTTATTTTAAATAAAAGATACCACAATACTATACCAGAGCTTAGTATTGTGTATTCTGTGTACAGAATCATTGCAGTATGACACACTAAAAGGCAGGAGGAATGTATTTACAGTATGTACCCTGTGTTTCTTCAGGCAGCTCAGCCAGCCTTTGCTCTCACCCACTTGTGGTTTCCTCTCAAAAGACTTCTCAGAGTAACAATACAGCAATGAAGCAAATGCTTCTGGAGCACGGTGTGCTGCCCATGGTCACCTTAAATGGAAATTGAAGAACATTGCTTTGCACTGTACATAAATGTGTACATCACCCAAGAACCCTGCAAATGTGTTCCTGCTTAGCTCCAGTTTTGTCTTTAATTGCATCCTGACAACTCTCATCCTTTTTCCCACCTGACTGATGGCCATGCTTACAGTGAGGCGCTCGTGTCCCTTTCTATCGGGGATTGTTAGAGTGGCATTTCCTTTTCCATTTTTAAAAAGTTCCTCTCTTCGGTGATGAATTAGAAATTACCCATCTGGGCAGGATGAGGGCGGTGTGAGGATTCCGCTGTGCCTGCAAGCGGATGGACTTGTGGGTAATACAAAGTGGAACAGGTTCATGAGGTCACCTTCTTCCAGACAAAAGAGAATTTTTATATTCTGTCAACATATGTCTGCCTTCAGTAGTATTCAAGAGAGCAAAAGTTCTGACACAATTTCTGGCCATCTTATTAGGTTATTATTAATGCCAACTCAGAATAAAAAGCTCTGAGTGCATAGGTTAACTTTTGTTTTGGAGTATGTGGAGTTTGTACCTGTGGATGGGTATATTTATATTATTCTTATTACATACTGTTAAGCCAATTCACAATTCCATAGTAGTGCCATGGTAATGACTGCTATCAGTTGGCTTTTAGATAAATTCATTCAGGTTTTGTACAGTGAACATAGTTTAGTTTTTTTTATTGAAGGTGTTTTCAGAACATTCTTTTTGAACTTTGGTAATTGGTTTACAACATTTCTGGTTGTCTGACATAAGAGGGTCCAGTTAAAATGTGACATTTCAGCAGCAGTGGAGGTTACATGTCAAGTTGTCATAGGCTGTTTTATTTTAAAGAAATCAATGAATCAAAAGGACAGAAATGATTGAGTGCACTGTAAATGAATTTTCATCTCTCAATGAGCACATATACATCAACAACACATTTTGAAGATATTTTGTTGTTAAAATGTTCCTTATCTTTAAATGAAATTCAATAGATGTTTCGCAACATTTAAGGGTTGTGATGGATAAAAAAAAGTCACACTTGAATATTTACCGGATGTACTGCACATAAAAATAGACTGCAGTGATTTTGAAATCATGAGATCTCTTTTGTCTTCTCAGTGTGTCTACTCATAAAGCACTTCTGTGCATGATGAAATTCAAGACAAAATAATATAAACTAGATTTCAATGAAAATTTAGGAGAAGATGGTTTGTTGAAACTTGCCGTCCTGGTAAAAGGCTTGGCAGGGCATTGCTTTGTGGTTGCTAGGGTTTTCTAGGGTGTTGCTAGGATGAAGCCCACCTGCAAAATCTGTATGGCATTCTGGTCTCTAGATATGTTTAGATAACTCTGTAGGATTCTTTTTAGTTTTATTATCCACCAAATGAATAAATAAAGTCTTGCATACTTCTTAAGATGTATTAGTCAAGGTTTCCATTCATGGTTTTAGGTTGCACGCCAAACTTTAAAACATAGGGATTTGTTGAAATGAAGAGAGACATTATTCATTCCACCTCTATGGAAACCAATTAGTTCATGTATCTAAGGTCCAACTTCAGCAAAACCATTTTTCCTCACAATGCAGGGAATACCAAAGAGAGTCTGAGGTATAGATTTACCTCACATCCTTGTAAGAGAGTACAGAGAGCCCTGTGTTTCATCTTACTGACAGAGCAATAGTGGATTGGTGTTTGTGGCAGGAAGATTGTAGTTTCTCACACGTTTTGCTTTCTGCTGGTTCTTCACAGCTTTTGTTCCACTGTTTTAGAGAAATGAATCAGTTTCCCCCTCATTCATCTCTTCCTTCTCTCCCAGTTCTGTAGACAAGAGGGACTCTTCTGGCCTCTTAAAGTCTCTGTATGGTTCAAATTCTTTTTCGCTACCTTTCTCTCCTTCCTCTCCATATGTCCTACCTTTCAACTTGCACATACACATGTACATTCTTAATACATTCAAGCGACCAACAGACCTGGCCTGTAGGTGCTGCTCTGGGTGCATTGTTTAAACCCTCATCCAAGAAAAGAAGAAAACGCTTGGATCCTTTGAAAGGCCTCTCCCATCATACTACACACACGTACATATGTGCGTGCTCACACACACACACACACACACACACACACACACACACACAGAGTGATTATTCACAGTGCAAATGGTAGCTCACCAGAGAGCAGCTTCTACAAAGAAACCCAGACAATGCAACCCGAGATGCTGCTAAGCTCAGCCTACCGTAATTAACTATGTGCCTCGCTTCTGCCTGCTGGCCTCCTCCCTCATCTCACACACACTCGTTTGACCTCCATTTACCCATGTGAACAAATAAAACATTTGCAAACAAATAAAGCACTATTTTTTGGAGCTACATTACAGAGTGCTTTAGAGATTCACAAAACAAGGCCCACCACTAACAAATTAGCCAGCGCTTTATTCAGAAAGCCTGTTGATTTACCTTTCATTTCTCTCTCTCTCTCTCTCTCTCTCTAAAGCAACCCCCCACCCCCTTTCTCTTCATCTTTGTTCACGCTTAAGAAAAAGAAACATCTTGCAGATTTAACCCTTTCACGCGTGAGTTCTAAATTTTCAGACGGCCTTTCGGTGTGAACTTTTTTAATGCGACCATTATTTTGCCACAAATCACGTTCCCGTTACCATGGAGACGCATTAATTTATATACAAATTTATATTTCATACAAAATATTTATAAAACTTTTAAATACACGGTTAAATGAAAGATTCCAAACTTTCCGAATTATATTTCCCAGTTGTTAAATATGGGCACATTTTTATAATGATCATGTTAGACGATTGGTAAATTATTACAGGCACCACGATTTTTCCGGGAGACAGACCTTGCTGGATATAAAACATGCTCATCCACTTATTTTAAAACATAAAAGTATCTGTTGAACTGAGAGACAAATAGAGTTAACTTTATAGTTACCTACACAATCGATTGACAGGAATAAAACATAAATGCACGTTGTTTGAAAGGTTTGTTTTGCCTCTGTTATGTATAAACTATATATATATTTTCCTATTACTTTTGTGATTGTGCAATGAAATAATGAAATGTAAAAAAATGTAAAATAACATAACGTTTGGTTTGAAAGATGCTTTTGCATCCGTTTCATAAAAAAGTATAGGCTATACATAGAAGTAAGCACCATGTAAAAGATAATGTATATGAAAAGGGCTATACAAATAAATGTGAGTTAAAATTGCTCTTGTATATGTTTATTCCTGGTATTTGTGTTACTATTTATCTGCGATCGTGCAACATAATTTGAAATGTAAGAAACAAATAAACATTAAGTGACTGAAAATGCTAACAACTGTGACACATAATAAGTGCTGAGAGATTTGCTCTCTCATTTACCGCCAATTCCTGGTTTGAACACAGTTTGAATTTACCAGGTCATCACGTGACCACTGAACGTTCTAATCACACCGGTGTGATCATACGCTCCTGAGCCCAGATGAGAATGATCACTCCGGTGTGATCGTACGTGTCAAAGGGTTAAGCTAATCTGTAAGGGAGATATTTATCATCAACTCAGTTCCATGGTCAGGGAGATGAGATAAATATATAGTCTAACCTTAAACCCTTTAATTCTGATGTCTTAGGCCCACAGCTGACACATGCCTGCCTGAAAGCCTTTGCTTACAGTGCATTCAGGCTTGTCCTTAAGAGAACACTGAAACCGTTTTTTTCCATTAATCTGCCACCCCTGGTGACTTAGACCATGACCTTTTCTTGCTATGGCAACTGAAAGAAAGTGACAGAAAGGATAGAGAGGATAAGAATGAAACTAATGATAAATCTTAAATCATCAGTGTGGGGGAAGAACAGATTGAAGTTGGTAAACCGGGAGCTTGCTGGTTCGATTCCTGCTGGAAGTAATCTGTGAGCCATCAGGATTGCACCCTTAGAGCTACTCCTGGAATTCTCCTAATATGTTCATGTTCTGTGTCGTGGAGATTTATCTAGAAGATGATTTTGAATTAACTTTTAAAGCTTAAACTCCTTTGTGTCCTAATTCTGGCACCATACTTGCATACATGCATTTCCTACATCATAACAAACCACCAGACAAAACCATTTGGGAACTTTCTCTTTGACATTCATATTTCTAATAGATCAAAACAGCCCGGAAAGTTCTTTGGTCTGTCGGAACTCCCAGAACAATTCTTTGGCTCTGAATGGGACAGCCAAAGGAAACTAAATTGAGACGTGAGCTTTTACAGATATCTGCTTCACATTTTGTATCTTTTGTGCTTGTTGCTATCGAAGGAAGCATAGTTCGTTTTCTTTTTCACTCAGTCCAGACATATTCTCTCAAACTTTTCCTCCCTTTGAACTGGACTGAGCTCTGTGGCGAGTCTAGACACACCTCTCTTATCTTATTTGCACACGAGAAATAACCGTTTCGGGGTCTCACAAGACATTATGTTCACTGCAAAGCACAGAAATAGAAAAAGATAGAGAGAGAAAGCCTCTAAAGAGTCTAAAGATATGGCTTCACGTTTGTTAATCTTTTGTAAAAGTGTGTTCTTCCATTATTTCACTCCCTGGTCCAGGATATTAATGGCTGCTATCCTCACAATCTTTCTCTTTCTCTCGCTGTCTCTCTTGCCCTTTCTCGCTCTTAACACTTTTCAGATTTCGGATTTTAACTTTTCAGATTTTGCACTTTTTTGTAACGGAACATTTACATTGACAGTTATTTGTAGTGACCAGAGCATATTTATTTTCTGTATGAATTGGTAGTGTAACAAAGTTGAGGAAAGTTTTTCTTTATGTGATGGGCAACAAGTCAATGTTTTAACCTCTTGCAACTCTGTTTTGGTATGTACGCCTGTGTTTCATGGTGCAATTCCTGATGGATAAAATCATATCCTCTCCTACATTATCTTGTTAAAAATCATGTTCAGCTTAAAAATACCTCAAATTACAAAAATTAAATGGCTTGTGAATTCTGATCATGTAAAACAGTTCCAGGAGTTCTAACTTTTTGGTAAATAGTATGTAGCACCCTTTCATACTCTGCTGATTGGACTAACAATGTTGTTGTTTTGATTTCACCTTTGTAAGATTCTTATTTTTCGAACTTTGCTATCTGTACTCAGAATTCTGTCAAAACAACAGAGTTATCGGGACTCAATCAGTTCATGGCTTTATGATGTTGTTCCACTCTCAAAAACTCATGAAGAACTTTCCCTGAGGGATCAATAAAGGAAGCTTATCTATCTTTGACATAGTGTGAAACTCTTTGTACCTGTGATGCTGACAAAACAAAAAACCGCATGTACTTCATATACCTGCTATAATCAAGACTCCATCTTCCACAACATGTCAACCCTGCCCATATTTCACTCCTTTATTTATGTTCTCTCTCTCTTTCTTTTCACCCACTCTTTTTTTCCACAAGGGTGATTATGAGTGTGTTATGTCCTGATTAGAATTAGTGAGTGCACTTTAAGCTCCGCTCTACAGAGTGAGAAATCACTCCCTCAGTGAGAATAATTGAGCCCAGACCCGGTTGCCAGCTCATTACCCACAAATCATAGCGGGCTGGGGCAACTTAGCAGGAGACGATAATGACTTTGGGGAATTTGGAACCTTGCAGTGGTGAAAACTGCTGTTACACTAAGGACAAATTTGAGGTGGGAGAACTAGGAGTACAGGACAGAGCATATTAAAGGTGCTAGGAAAGTCAACATATAAGATACTATTTGGATGCATATGTTAAATCAACCAGGGCTGATATAAAAGACTTTGGTGTCCGAAGCTGGGTGTGAAAGTAAAATTTAAATCTTGTCAGGCGGTTTCTTAGATGGAGGGTTCTATCAAATAGACTGGACTTAATCCAAGCTCTGTTGTTGATGGACTGCAGGAATCGACCATGCTTGAAAACCGCCAACATTCATCAAAGGTTTCACATTTGTAACAGACAAGATCCTTTGAAAGACCACTTTGGCATTAAGCAGCGTCTTCTATTCACGCTGTCTCTTCAGCGGAGCGATCCACACCTGGACGCAATTAAATAGCTAGAAAAAGAGGGTAATTGAGGGACGATGCGTCATGGTGGATGCAAATGGCTAAATGGCCAAAAATCCACAAATATTGAAAGCTAAGGAGACTGTATTTTTCTTTACCTATTAGACTAAATGCTTCAGTACATTTATTTGGATGACAGCAATGCAATGAGGTGGAAGATAGACTTTGGAGACTGTCAGTATCTAATTTCCCAGCCTTGTTGAATAATTCATTTCTATTTATTAGATTTTTTGCTGTTCTCCATTCTTTGTTCCATTTTATAATGCCAGTGTCTCAGTCATTTGTCTCAAATGAGTCCACTCCACACCGTCAATGTCCATCGTACCAACGGGCGGCTTTCGTTCTTTTATTGCTTCCATTAGTGCATAATGCTTTAAAGTTGCCATAGGAATACGGCCAAACTGTAAACAGCTTTACTTCTGTGCATGGAGACCGAGAGGAGTCATTCTGCCCATTTAGAAGAAAGAGAAACGCATTTGATTTGCATGAGTGGCGAAGAAAAGCAGAAGGGGTCTAGGCTGAATGCGGGTCTGTGGTGGTCCTCTCCCCCTCGACAGGAAGGAGTGAAATGAAAAAAATACAAGCTCTACAAAAATACAATCTGCTTATTTCTTTCTGTGGGAAATGAAATAGCTCACAAATTGGTCTCCACAGGATGGGGACCACATGGTGGGCTTACTTGTCCTCAGTGCACAGGGAGTCCCTCAGTCCCATAACCTAGCTGTCCACAGGTGAAGTATAATGAATGCAGAGATGAATATGCAACGGTAGATGCTGTCTGAGACCAAACTGTATGTCAAATGCCACTCAATGTGTTTTTTATGAAGACTCAAGGCGAAGTTCCCACCAGTATGAGGCTTTTCCAGTGTTTAGAAACGATGAATGAAAACGAAAAATGATTGAAAGTCTAACCACAATGTTCGGTTTGTGGACATAATGACCATTGTGTAGGATTTTGACACTTTTGTGAATGTTCTTGCTAATGACTGTCTTGACAGAAGCACTTTAGCTATCTTTTAAGCAGCAGGTTATATGTCTTAAACAGCAATTAAAATTTGTATTATTGATTTAGTGGTGTTTGTGAGAATCACTGTTTCAATTGTTCATACACAGGTTAGTGATTTAAGATTTTATTAAACTGTGTCACATTTCTCCACAATTTTCCCTGGATAGATGGATGATAAAACTGGTAAATTAAAAAAAAAATCCTTTAGACTTACATTGAGGGAAGGCCATGCTATATCCAAGGACCAGAATACCATAAAGATTTGTGTGTGGGCTCTTTTGAGAAGTCACTGTAACCCCAGGACACCCTTACAAACTCATAGCAATGCCCTAGCAACCACATAGTGATGCTATGGCAACCACTTAACACAACCCACAACTTTGTAGGATTGCGATGGCATAGCATGTCTTACATGCCAATGTTTCTAAAGAGAATACTAAAAGAAACCATTAGTATTTTAAAATTAATAATATAAAGCATTGTTAATTAAAGGTTTAAACAAGAAACCTATGTTTAAAGCAGTTAAACAAAGGCAATGCTATAATCTTTCATAGGTCATTTTTATTTTTATCTTTGTAAAAAAGTAAGATTTCTCTTACTTTCATTGAGTTTTTCTTAAAGGCCATTTTATTTAAACTTATTTTTTGGGCTGCTTTTACACTTCTGGGGTACTTTAAGATGTTTGCTTCATATACATTCTGGTGTGCTAGAAAGACTTTTCTCCATTCTTTCCCAGTAGAGCACACTCTAGAGAGAGAGGATGTTTTGGATGGTTGCACCTTTGAACCAGACTGATGCTTCTGTGATTGGTCTAAAAATAAAGCAGGTAGCCCAGGCTGTCAATATATCCGACTTCTGTCTCGGAACAGAACAAGGGCGGAAAGGGAATCAGCCATGTTTCTTCCATAAAACAAAAAGGTTAGCATACATGTGATGACGGGCTTCTCCAGTTTGTGCTTTCCTGTGTTTGTTTGAGCTTTCATTCAAATTTCTGCTGAACTGCTGTACGTGTTACTTTTTTGGCATATGGACTTTTCAAGTAGGAATAGCAAGTGCAGATTTGTATTGTTTTGGAATATAAAAGCTGTTCCAGTTCAATTGTCAGCCTGTTTTTTTAAAACGGCTTCAAAATGTTGCTAGTGAACTCGGTGCTTACAAGACTTTTCCTATAATGTGTTGACACTTATGAATGTGAAGACTTCCTGTACAGACCAAGAGGCACAGGAAGGGCCATATCATATCGTGAACTGAGGTGCATTGTGGGTGCAGGCAATTGTATAAGAAGGTTAGCGGTATCAAGGCAGTTTTGTCAGAGGAAGGTCACATAAGGAGCATGGTTTCCTTACACACCACTTGCAACAATACTGAAAAAATATTAGTCATTATCTTTGCCAATATGTCAGAAATATGTCAGAAAACTGATTGGTTGCACCTAATACTAATATTTGCTAACATGTTTTACAGTACAAAGACAGTAATGGACTAAAACAAATTTTATTAAGTTAAATAAAATAAAATGTTTTTCATTTTTCAAAGGAGCATATTTTTAAAACATTGATGTTTTCTCTCTGTCATTGATCAGATGCAGCTAGCTGTACTTTCAGACTGTATTTGTCTCAGTGAATCTTGGAAACAGACACAAATAATGTCCGTTTGAAATACTCAGAAACTAATTCTAGTGCTCCATATAAAAAAGTAATAGACCACACACAAAGCCGATAGCTTTATAAAAGTGCACAGTGGATTATAATAAAATAGATAAATAACCGTTGTAAGGATTAACTTTGTCAAACTGAATTTCTACCAAATTACTCTAGGACAGAATGAATCACTTTCTTCCAAAACCATATGTCATGTTGAAACAGTTTTTCAGCAGGATAATCATTGGATGGTGTGGTCCTCCTTTGGAAGACTGACTGGCATCAACAGAAATCTTGGCTTGTCCTTATCTGCCCTCTTCTTTCCTTTTTTTAAATAGCAAATTAGATATCACTAAATTTGAGATTAGAAAAAGTAAATCTGGAGTTAGAACAAACCTTTCAACTTAAGTATTAAACTTTGGCACATGACTGTTTCTTGACTGTTTCTGTATATCCAGAATTGATCCTCTGGAGTATTTGTGAAATCACTTTGCTGTTTTCATTTGATCCCCTGTCTTTGTTAATGTCTTTATGATCCTTGTTTTTTGTTGCTTTTTGTAATCACACATATGCTCAGTGACCTTCATGCCTTAGAGGTAGATTAATAGCTCCACACGGAGTTAGAGAGACGAGCCTCCCTCCTAATCACCTCTAAATTATGATTAATCATGGAAAAGCAGCCATGAGAATGCAAGACGTTCTGCTTCAAGAGGTGCTTTAGCTTCTAGATAGACTGTATTGTGTTAAGGTCTGAATTTTAAACTGACATCAATTTTATCTTGCCATCTCCTTATAAATGCCATGATGTTTTCCCTCAGAAATCAGTTTATTATTATTATTACCTAATCATGAAGGAACCATGTTGTTCTAGGAAAAAAGAAAACAAAAACATTTTAAGCTTAATAAAAGTTAAAATTGTATTCTTGAAACATCTTAGAGACCCACGTAAGCGATAAGTTGATTTATTAATAATTAATGTGCTCCTAGACCTCTGTGTGGTATGAGAAAGTATTTCTGCTTGTGGTTATTGATGAAGGCATGCCAGTTAAAGGCATCACCTTCTTTAGCTTTATTATTGACTAAATGATTGATTTAAACCCTCATAATTAGACAACCTAATTTAATAAAAGTGAAATTTAACGATACTGCAGCCCTACCAAAGCGTGCTGTGGCATTGATTGATATGCCGTGTGTGTATTAAATCACAGCTGACAGATGATGTATTCAATGCACATGTATTTCATTGACAGAGAAAGAAAGTGAGAGTGTGTGTGTGAGAGAGAGAGAGAGAGCTTGACATGTTGTCCCTTGGCCCACTGTTGCTAACTTCTCTCCTTGATCTAGACAAATGTGAATTTGCTCATGCATTTGATTTAATTTACCTAATAACATTAAGAATTTTATTTTTTATTTTTTATTTTTTTTATTTTAATTTTTGGCCAAGTCAAACTTCTACACATCAGTAGTGGCTTAAAAACAAAGGCTACGGCAGGGGTATATAAGGGCTGATGTCTGTTGATTTAAATGAAGGAAAATAAGAGTTAAAATACAGAGGCTGAAATAAATAGTTTATTTGAATGCGGGATGAAACATACCTACTGCATACCTATTAAACTTTCACTGTGGTTTATGTTCAGTTCTAGCACTTCCCTAACAACGTCCCAGAATGCCCTAGCAACTGCTTAGCAACACGCTAATAACCTTTTTTACACAAGCAAGTTAGCAACTGATATAACTTAGATTTAATTGTTATTTTTCAACAAGCTGAAGTGGAGTGTTGTTATGCTAGTTCTATGAGATTCTAGTCAGTCTGAGCCTCAGGTACTGTACAGTTGTTGAAAACTGCTGAAAACTGAAAAATAAAAAAAAAATAATAAAAAGGAACAAGTGAAAACATCACAGTTTTGTCTGAAATTAAAGTTTGTTTTGTCTGTGATAAAAGCACTAGAAATGCTGACTCACTCTCATCGCCTGAGAACAAGCACACTCTTTGAACCAGATTCTTGACCTTGAAGTAGATTCTTGAATATGAAAGTACCAGAGCATATGTTCAGATCTTTAGAAATATTACTGAAACCCCTCCCCACGCAAGGCTTTACCACACCCTAGAGCCTGACACAGTCAGACACGGGCTTGCATGATCGTCTTTCTTTGCCAAACAGCTGAGCAAAGTTTCTGTAAGAGTAAAGCAATAATTGGCCAGAGAGATGTTGCAGCTAATATTTCTGTCATATTGCTGAGTTTGTTGGTTGTGAAAAGAATCACACTATTGTCTCATTGGATTTCCACAGCTAAAATTCAAGGATAGTAGCTGTGTTTTAAAATATGGTTGCTAGTTTCCAGATGGTTTAAGCTGACATGGTTGTGGGTCAACTAGCTAATGATCATCTTCGCCACCTAATAACTAGTTTAAACCAACTGAAACAAGCTCCCATGTTTAAAATACAACTACCAGTTTAGGATGGATTATTTCAACAGAGATGGTATTACAATGTTTAATGTTTTTACCACGGTAATACCATGGCATTCTTTGAAGTATCATGCAAATGCTGTGATGCATAATTATTATTATTAAGCCCAATCTCTCTGTATATTTAATTATTATGGTATTACTATCTGATACCATCACTTTTCCTTACAACAGCACTGGGAAGAGAATACATATTAGTGAAATTGAATTTTGCAATGATAGCTTTTCCATGTAGCTTTGTTGATGTTTGTTTGTATTGATGGGTTGAATTT